>CM075860.1:54908679-55053744 GCA_037975125.1 Latrodectus hesperus
CAATTGAAGACCAATAAAGCTTCAATAATTATAAGTTATCCCATTAGTCATTAAAAATTAACTCAATATTTAAACAGATATTTCAACAAACTTTCAAAATATTACGGACAAAATACATTTGGCACTCTCATTATCAATTACAATTTGTTTATATTCAAAAGATTTCATATTCAAATTGATACTGTACATTTTATTAATTGTGACAAATGAGTTTCAGCTAATGTCCAAAGATCAAATCTGATTAAACTAATATGCAATAAGTTATGAAAGTTAAACAAAAAATTTTCTCTAAAATGTTTCTAAAATAAATTTTTAAGCAAATAATCAGAATATAAAAATTGCAAACTATATTACATATATTATAAACACATGCTTTTAATGATTTGTAGGTTATATACAAGTATATGATATACAGATAGTGAAATATTAAGATTCAGCTAAATATCACAATATTAAATGGATTTATAAAAATTAATGAATTTGAAAAATAACTGTTGCTAATGTAACTAAAAAAAATGAAAATAGCTTAAATATTGATTTTCTCATTTAACTATTCAGAGTAGAAAATCATAAATATATTGCACTTTAATTTTTCTATGAAACAGATAGTCAAGTGAAGTCTTATTATTAAATGATTTGAAATACATATTTTTTAAAATAATCTTCATTATGGTTACATAGATTTTTCTCAAATATTCCTTTTCATTGTAATTATAATATAGTTGATGTTCATCTTTACAAACATGTAGGGAGCAGCAGAATAGCTTTAAAAATGAAAATTTAGTAAAATAGAAAAATAAGTTAAATCTTTAGGTCTAACAGTTATTCTTCTATTATAAAAAGTGAGTAATGCGGTAAAAAAAAATTTACCACGCTACTCACTCTTTATAAATAAAGTACTATTAAAAAACATTTAGGATACATTATGTAAAATAAAATTCTTAATGAAAAATAATAATCTTAATTAAAAATTATTCTACCAAGGATAAAAACAGTTTAGCAATCATTTACTTTTATCTATTTCACAACTATATTTTTTTAACTGCAGAAAAGCATTTCTCAAAAGTACTTTAATCTTGTTAGCAATTCATTTACACGTTTTGCAGATGATTGCAGTACTAAGTCATTTTTCATGTTTGATATTTGAAGGTTCTTTTTCAATCCCATTTATTGTGTTTTAAATAACTTAATTTAATAATTCTTACAAAGAAATTACATATGAATATTCAAAGTCCTGAAGTGAAATTTCAAAGAGCAGTAATTTTTTTTGAAGCTTGTGGATGAATAACTTATCTTCATTTAAATCGTAGGATAAATTTTTTGTTCTTAGGTTACTGTGGTTTATTTAATAACATACATAGATCAGAATGACTTTGAAATCATTTTTTTTTCCTGCAACATCATTCCAAGCATAAATTTACAACGCATTACACCTAGAATGAATTTCATAAGGCAATTATAAGACATGATTCTTCCTTTCAAACATACAATATTTTCACTTGAAGCTATTGATTACACTTAAATAGTCAGAAGTTAAATTAGTGGGGAGACATTACCCATAGATAGTTTCCAAAATGGAATGGAATGAATGGTATTTGAGGATTTCACCTATTAATTGCTTAGTCCGTTGGCAAATAAAAATCGATGAAGGACTTATAAAATATATGTTTCTTAAATATTGAGTTTAAAATCATAACTACTAGTGATTTATTACACTTACCAATTTATTCTTAATGGTGTAGTTAGTTTTAAAGAAATCAAAGATTGTATAGTAATAATGTAGCGATCTAGATTTATCAACCAAAAAATACATTTATTACAGATGATAAATATAAACACAAATGAAAAATGCATAAAAGCAAGTTTGTAAAAAAATATTTTTAAAAAATTTTGCTCATAATTGGGAATTAAAATTATTATTGGGTCTATGGGTCCCAGTCAATATTTCGTAAGACCATGAGTGTTCGCAAGAGATTCATAAAAATGAGCGTTTACTATATTTCACATCAAGCATTCGATATAAAGGAATGTTTTTTGTTTTTCCCCTCTTTAAAACTCATCTTAAGGGAATTTATTCCTTTAAACAATTGCTATATAAGGTCTTTAATATAATCTTTTTCTCTAAAAGGATTTTATTTCTTCACATATGAATTCCTGGTCCTGAGAAATTTCACTATTACTATAGAATGAATATAAATATTTGCTTGATAACTATGTAATAATTTCAATGGAGAATATACATGAAACAAACTATTTAAAAATATATTTCAATTTTTTTATTTTACATGCATAAAATATGTCCAATCAAATTTTCTAAATGTTATTTAGTCTTCCCATAAAGCAGAAAATATGTTACAAAACAATTTAATATTATATATTATAAACATCATAACATGCAAGAATAAGTAGTTAAATTTGCAAAAAAAATTTCAATTAATATATTAAAAATTTTTAATTCTTCTAAAATTTTATCATCATTCTTTCAAGTGAACTCTATAACATGTTCTTATATACATATAACATGTTCTTATACTAAAAATGTTTTATATTTTGAAAATTACAAGATAATAAACAATAATAATTTATTTTAAAAATCCTTCATTATAAAATATCTTAATAAAATTTTTAACATAAATAAAAATAATTAATATATAAATAGCTTATCCATAATACAACAAATAATATCTTATAATTTCATCATTTTATTAATTTTAGAAAATTTTTTAAAAAAAAAATCCTTGATAAAAATTTTAAATTTAATAAAGAATTAAACTAGAAAATTTAGTAACATTAACAGTAATAATTAGGGATTAAACTAAGAAAAAAATTTCACAAAAATATGTCAATATACTTCATTAATAAGGAAATTGTTGCTCTCAGACATTAACTAAAGCCATGTGAGTTAGTAGTGAATATATCAATGAAGACAATATTTCCTAGTAAAATAATACTATCCTATATTAAAACCTCTCATTAAAAAGCATAACTGAAAATTAAACAATAAAAAAATTCATTATCATTTATGACATCAAAGATTTTAGCTATTGTTTATTGCAGCCACATTCTCATTTTTATTATGCATTTATACATGATTTTAAAAATAATATTTATCAAAATAAACTTACTTTAATAAGCATTTTAATGATAGAAAGAAAATTATAATATAAATTTCTCAATAGTACAAATTAATAATCTTTGTATCAATTCTTTTCTAAAAAATTTGATAAATTGTATTTAAGAATTGCATTTTTAGAAAGTTTGAATCAATTTTAGATATTTTTTTACATTAAAAATCAAATATGTTTTTAGTACACATATATTGAATTCATATAATTTCTAATAGCATAAACCTGGCAATTAATATTTATGACTTCATTGTAGAAAATTTAAAAGCAATCTTCTTATTTAAAAAATAGAAAATTTTTATAAATGAGTAATCATTTGCTGTGTATCATTTCTTTATCAAAGGAAGATGATAAAACAAATTTTAATTCAATAGAAAACACTTTTCACATTTTTTATTTATTAGTTTCATTATCTAAGGAAAACAAACAGATAATATAAGGATAATAAAAATTTAACTTTTTATTCCCCAATAAAATATTCAGAAAAATTGAACATTATTTATGGTTTCTAACAATACTGTTATTTCAGAAAGAAAATTTATTGTATAAGTATTAATATAGAATAGTTAAAACAACAGGACTAGGAGTCCAGAAGATGCTTTGACGAGACTGGAGTTTTAAAGTATATGACATGGCACATTAAAATAATCTTTAAAATTAATAATTCACTTATATTAATTGGTAACATCAGCTTAGTATTTTATATACTAGAACAAAAGTTTCATAAAATATTTTATAACAATCAACAGAACATTTTATTACCAACTTTTTTAATGTTTTAAAAAATTTAACACACAAAATTCTTACATATTCCGATAAATAATGAAATAAAAATTACATATATTCACAAAAAGTAACTACAATAAATGTATTATGGAATATAAACATTTATGTTGAAATTCATTAATGTGTAATTAAAGTTGTAACTTAACATCATTTACTGGTAAGGTATTCAATGTAAAAATTCATTCTGGATAAAATCTTTACATTTAGTACTGCTATACTAAAATTTAAAATTTTCTAACATTGTAATTTTAATCATAAAAGTGATTACAGTTAAGTTTCAATTCACTGTGAATTATTTATATATACACACATAATAGTATAACATAATAATTTAAACAATACTTTCAAGAACAGAAAACAAATTGTTTTAAGAAACTAAATTTAAAAAATAGATAAATTTTAATTTTTTTTCAGGTAGAACACATTATTAATGGTAAAGACTGGGAGTGAGATATTCCAATGAAATATTTAACTTAACATTAAAAATGACTATTTCATTTTGTTTCTTTTATTTTATACATATATCATTAATAAAAACCAATTTACTGTGCTTTAATATCATATTTTGTTCTGCAAATTAAGAAAATTCTATAGAATAAATAAACTGCAAAAGTATATAAATTAAGTGAAAAAAATTTAAACAGGGTAAAATCCTAGTATCCATAAAGCATTCGGCTCAATTTTCAAATACATCACCACTGACCAAGGTGAACATTCATTACCATCAGCATAAGAGGATGTCTCATAATAAAAAAAAATTGGGGATCTCAAAATGGCTATATATAAACATGCAATCTAAATCTTAATGTTGCCAAATGTATCGCATTAAGGATACTAGGATTAAGCTTTTAAATACATTGATCTTACTTAGTTTTGTTGGTAGTGCTCAATGATCATTTTTTCTACATAAGAGTTAATCAGACTGAAACCTATAGTTTAAAGTGGATTCCAAACTAATACAAACAATCATGCCTCGGGTGAAATTCGAACCCATGACCTATTGAATTAAAATCCAGTGTTTACCATTCAGTTGCCAGATCAGTCAAGTTTATTTTGGTTTTCTATTATTAATTATTGTAAAACATTTGGTGCAAAGTTTCATGAAAAATCAAAAACTGCTACTTAATTTTTCAGTTTATTCTTAAGTACTAAGTTTCTTTTAAAAATTAAAAAAGGTTTTAGCTATATTTATATTTTAAATGTAATGACTATTACATTACATCATCTCTATGTTATGTATAATCATCATTGATAGTCAAAACAAAAATAAGTAAATGTTTTAATATATTAAAACAAGTATATCAACATGACACAATTGTAAATTATAAAAGCAAGCATATAGTTTCAATACAGTTAAGAATAAATTTACAAATGCAACCCAATAACATGTAATCAATTAATATATTGGTTAATAAATTGTCCTGCTCTCTTCAACTGTAAAGAACATACTAAAAAAAAATTTCAAAACTTTTCCTTGAGCTTTTAACTCTAATCAAGCTAAATTTGTGAATTAACCAGAACAAGATTGCCATTTATTTAAATTCATATATATGCATCTACAGAAATGCTAAGTACGTTTCAATATTCATATCTACTTTCAATAGCTTTATTATCATAATTACAATATCAGAATCCATTTGAAAAGAAAGCACTAATTTGTAAAAGCAAGTGAATATTTCCAGATAGTTGAAGCTACAGAAAATGATGTTAATAAATGATCAATAAGATGTAGTAATTTTGAAATGTTTTATTTCCAGTACTTAGATGACAAATAAAAATTATCTATCATTGAATATACCTGTATCTTTCATGAGTTTAGAAGCAACTTGCTCAGATCAATTTGAAATTTAATGTAATATAAAGAAAAATCACCCTAATATAAAATTTAGAAGTTAATAGTATAAGAGATTGGTTTAAAGAAAGCTTTCTAAAAATAGTATTAGATTTTCTTTGAATAACTGCAGATATTTTAAAAATACATCATACAGAAAAAAATTAAGCAATGATATGAAATAATCTAAGTAGAAAAGTTTTACACATTATATACAAATGTTTTAAAATAAATCCAAGAAATCTTACCTGTAGAACCAGGAATGAATATAAGGTAAATAATGAGCTTTCACTTGAGGAATACTATCTAAAAGAATGAAACAAATGGTAATTTGAAAGTTATTATGCATCACATATTAACTAATAATTTCACAAAAAAATCTCCAATCTGAAGTCTACCAATAAAATAATCATTCATGAACAATCAGGGAACTTCTTACCTGCCTGGTGGTTCGCCAACAAGTCCAGCACTTGTGACTACTTTCATTATATTTAAAAAGACAATAAGCTAATTTAAGTACGGTCTACTCGTGACCTTTTAAAAAATATGCGAATTTCAGAAAATACAAATCATATTATTTAATAGTTTCATTTCAATTAAAATATTTCAACATGATTAGACTTGTGCCACCTAAAACATAATTAAAAACTCTATAAAAGATGTTTCACCATAAAATGTAACAAGTATTGCAAATTATTCAATAAACGAAGGATGATAATTAACCGCTATAAAATTCATTTAATCAGTAAACAAAGATAAACATAAAATTTGATGATCAAGTTTCAATAAAATCAATTATATTAAAAATATTGCATTAAAATTTAATAGTACACGCACAAAAACACGTTTATTTTCTTAGAAATTTAGAAGCGAAAAACGAGAAAGAGACCGAGATCTAAATTTGTTGCCACTTCGTTAATAGTTGAAGAAACTAGAATCATTAATTAGAAAAAAAATTATGTTTGCATCAAGAATTTAATTTTGAAGTGCTAGACAGGAAACATTCATTCTGTTGTGAAAATTTTATTTTAAAACGTCAATAAGCAATTTTAAAATATATATAATTTCAAAATATAAGTATTCTTGATTTTTCATAGATTAGCACAGGATGTATGCGAATAAATAACTAATACTGTTTTAAGCTATTATGTACACTATTTATTTCTGTGTTTTATGGCCCGTGTGTGGGGTAGTATGACAGGCTAACGAAAATTTAAGCAAGCTCGATTTTTCTTTCCACGCCTAATTAGATTAAGTAAACAGTAAATTCCTGCTATCGCTTGTCCCTTCTCATAATAAAGTTGTAAAGTATTCTTGGCGACGCTTTGGAAAAATAATATTTACTGAAACTTCCTAGTTTCCATTATATTTGTTAAAATGTTTATAAAACAAATAATATAAGAATTCATAGAAACATACCAAGAGGGTTCTTGTTTGTTATACATTATGAGAATAGGCTGTAAGAATCAAATAAGAAGAAAGCGTAGGAAAAATTATAAGGTATTTATAAAAAAAATTGATGAAAATTTTTCACAATTGATGAAGTGGAAAAAGAATTTATTATATCTGTTATATGTTCATACAATGAAGTGATATTGAAAAATATAACGAATGCTGGAAACTATTTGATTTCTCCTGTATTAAAACATAAAACATTGTAACTCAGCTAGTAAATTAAAATAATTTTTTTCATTAGTTAATTCCATTTAAGTTAAATAATTATCATCTTACTCTGTTTTAATTAAATGAAAAAATGTGAAAAGTTTAAATTTAATTCATTCAAACCAATTTAGACTTTTTAATCCCTTATAATAACCACAATTTAATAAATCAATGAATGATTCTTGATTTATTAAATTACTTATCATATCAAATATTCCTTATAGAGAACTTTTATAATTGAATCATGATTTCTGTATTATTAATAATAAAGTTAGAAAAAATAATTATTGCAAATTTTAAATCATCACACGTTGTACCTGTTGTTAGAAAGCGCAAAATCACATTCAATCGTTCATGTTGTCTTAAAAAAACACGGGAATGAATTCCTTTTTATAATTAAATGCGTTATCGTATCTAACTAACTTTCTACATTTATCTTAATATGATTTAGGAAATCCTAAAATATTATTTAAGAAATTCTCTTAAGTCATCTTAATATGATTTAAGAATCCTTATCTTCTGAGTATATTTCATTTATCAAATTAAGAAAAGATTTTTGCTAAGTCAGTCAATATTTTGCGTCATTACAATCCAGCTAGCAATATTTTTGTTCTTAATTTACTCTTATTAGAGTATAACATACTTTTTTTAAAAAAAGGATATTTCTGATATATAAGAATGATATAAAATGTATCATAATATAAAAAGCTTAACGGCAGAAATTATTGGCAGGCAAATGAGTGAAGCAATAAATACTAAAAAGACTTGTAAATACGTCAAGTCGTAAAACTTAAACTTATGACATTTTTGGCAATTTTTGTTTTCACTTTCCTAGGTATACATTTTATAAGCCAAAAACAATCAATGCTCAAAATGGTACACTTAAAAGTAACTTTCCCTTTCACAGGTGTTTTCCTCATTATTTGGTAAACAGAATTTGAAAGGACAAGTTGTATCGTGTGTGTGTGCCTCTAATTACATTCTACCTCCTTAACAAACTGAAGTATGAAATCGCATTGTGTATAGTGGGTTTTAGAAACACACTTTTCTCAAATCAATACAGCATAAAGCAAGCACTGGGATAAAATATTTCTGATAAGAGGCGATGGATTAGCGTTAATTTAATATGAACCTTCGTATAATTTTAATCATAAATCAAAGTAAAAAAAGTTAATAGTTTTTAAATTATGTCGTTAAATTGCAGTTTAAAACTTAAAAAATAAATTAATTGCTAAGATATAGGAAAATTATTTATTTTTAAAATATAAATATATCGTATTTCAACAAATATAGGTCGTTTAAGAATATGAATCTTACCTAAATTTAAACTGATATTACGAAAACATCTACAAATCTAGGGCTCGCTGCTAAACTTAAAAGAAAGTTCAATGGGTCCTAGACAAGCTTTAAGCAGTTTGGAATAAGTTTTGAAATATATATATATATATATATATATATATATATATATATATATATATATATATATATATATATATATATATATATATATATATATATATATATATATATATAATCAATTCAGGCTTTCATCCTTCCAGTTTCTCGGTCAACTAAGTATCAATCATGCTTGGAAACTAAACACTGGAGATTTCGCCGAGGCAAGTTTTCCACCCGGGAACTCTTGGTCAGGAAAACAGATGTGGACACTGTAACCCTTAGACCACATGGGCTGCCATACTACAGGCTTAGTTTCATTTTTTTCATACATTGAAATTAAATAAAATGTTATAAATAAAATTATTTTGCATTTTAGAAAAATTTATTCTATAATATTAAAAAGAACATTCTGCTGTAAAAATAAAAAATTTTTATTCTTATGTAAGAGAACATATGCTTTAAAAATATCATTTGCTTAGGAAGCAAATGTTTCACAATATTTAAAAATAGAACAAAAAATTATTTTCTTAATATCTGAATGCATTAGTAATTACTCATACAATGTTATCGAAAGATAATTCTAAATATGCACTTGTGTATGTTTATGTATATAGTATAAAATAAAAATGTATTTTAAGTGTATTATTTCCCTAAATCAATTTGAAAAAAGCATCACAAATAATTAATCTTTTTTTATAGCCAATAATGATTTATTTGTAAAGAAATATTATTTTACTTAGCATGAAAATACGAAAGGCCTATTTTCATTCTGAGAAAAAAAGGTGATTATTAATTGTTGTTTTGGCATAGTGGCATAAATCACTATCTATCTTTCGTTCTTTTAAATCACTGTCTATCTTTCGTTCGTTCTTTTTACAACATGCTCGGATTGAGAGACCCATAATTACTTAAAGAAAGTAAATCATTTGAAGGTAAAAAGATTAAAGGATATATCCTTCACTGAAATATATAATCCCCAATTTAATACCCATATTACTGCCGTCTTGCTAATATCGCAAAAAATATTTTTTTCTACATTCTATGAAAGTTTCTTTTAATTACATTTTAACTTTTCTTGTCATTAATTAAATAAAAAAAGTTAATGAAAAATGTTTACACTTGAAAAGTTTACAATATACTTACCTATTTTGTAAGAAATATTTAATTTAACGTACACTATTTGATGTCAAAAATCAATGTATTATAGTCTTCGATATTAAATCATTGAAATGTATGTAACAACACTAGAATTAAATGAATAAAGACTGGAATAAAATATTTTATATTTTAAATACTTTCATTTCACATAAATTTGACAAATAATAAATCAAACTTTTTGTCTGTAAATCATGTAAATAATATGAATTTACTCCATAATTTCTGATACAAATGTATTTTAAATTATTTACATTAAAATTTATTGGGTAAATATATGTATATAATTTTTAATGTAAGAGCTTTTTAAAATTGAGATAATGTGCAAAATTTATATATATTACAAATAACAAGGTTAATTCAAAATCAATTTTTTTTATATAAATGGTAAATATTTTAACTTTATATTCCATGTGACAGAATGTGCAAATTTTGTTTTCAAAGGATTAAAATGATTTATTGAACAAGTCTCTGTACATTAGAGATATGTCAGATAAATAAAGATGCTTTTTGCCTACTAAAAAGATATTGAATAAATTTTTACAAATATAGATATTGAAGTCATTTTTTACAGAATGGAGTAAATTAAACGACAAAAATTGATTCAGAGTTTTGGCATCTTCTCTCCAAACTTTACATCACTCTAGAAGGAAGAAATAGTTTCTCTTAGAATTCTTTTCTTGCATAGTTTTTGCAAGTATAAAAATCTTTAGCTCAGCCTGTTTCAAAAACGCTGATATTTAATCATGATATTCTTTATTCATTCGGGATACTACTGCAACTTATTAGAAATTGTGGTTGGAAGGGAGAAAAAAACCGAGCAAAAACAAACAAAACGTTTACAGGAATTGCAAAAAAAAAAAATTAAAAAAAATGCAGAATATTTTATTTTATTAAAAAAAAGTATTTATGTTTCATTCAAAATCCATATCAATTTTAAGAAAAAAATATCATTTACTTTTATGAGAATTTGGTGATTAAAAGAAAAATGTTTTGATCAAAAACATAAGTCGAATTTTCAAAACGGAAAAAAAGCGTTTTCATTTGTTTATTTAGAATTAATCCCTTCATTTACTTCATTAGACTTGTTTTAACTTCAATATCTTATTAAAATCTAAATCACATATATATACATTAAAAATTCGTTGTAGTTTAAGTAAATATAATATTTATAACTACACTGGATCTGTATCTACAAATTAATTATTTTAGATAAAAAAAATCCTTATCCGAAAGCCATAAATATTCAACAAATAATTTTCAATGTTGAAACCTATAAATTAATAATTCTACAATGTATAGATAGATAGCAAAATTATTTGAAACCTGCTTATTTTAGTTTTGCAAATTTATAAGAAAATATGTTATTTTAAAAATAATTATAAACAAATACTTTGATTTATGAAAAGTTAAAGTTTTCCATTAAATAAAAAATTTCACAAGTGTTTATTTAAAATAATACTCAGCTGCTTTTGAAAAAAATTTCAATAATTTAAATTATATTAATTGCTCTTATTGTGAATTGCAATTTTTAATTTCAAATTCAATTATTGCCAATGATCATCATTATTTTATATTTATTAATGATTATTCAAATTCAATATTCATCAAGAATCTGTGTGAAATCGTGAAACAATAAAGAATCAGTGGATGTGAAAATAATATGAATAAATACAAGCATATTAAGATTAAAAATGATCACAAATTGAATAATAATTGCTCCATTTACATAGCTTATTAAGCAAATAATGAAAGTTACAAGACAACTTTTTGATTGATTGTCAAATTAAATTTGCCTTGCGAAGGGAAGGAAAGCTTTGATATTTGCATAAGTATATAGACAAGAAAAAATTAAATTCGCAAATGAAAAAGATATATATTAAGAAATATGAATAAGGAAAATGAAGAAAAAAATAACAAACTAACAAATAGTACATACGCGTAAAAAAGAAATCAAAATCTTGTTTATTAAATTTAATTCTTAAAGATAGAAATTCATTTTGGAACAAAATTTTTGAATTTATTAATGACAGCTAAATTTAAAAGTTTTTATCAGCTCGTGTTATTACATACCTCTCCTCCGTACTACATTTACATCAACAAATTTGTGCCTTTATATCTCACAAAATATTTTGAATAATATTAAACTGTACAAATCTATTGATTTTAAATTTAGAAAAAATTTTATCTTGAAAACGAGAAGAATATTTTGAAAGTGCACTAAATAAACTGATATATTGTTTTATATATATTAAAGAAAGAAATAAGTAATGAGAAAGAAAAAAATAAATATTATTTTTCTATCACCATCAATACTTAAAAGATTCTTTAATGTTTGTTGGAAATTCTTAGTAGCTTAAAGTCAAAATAATTATTTTTTATTTGACATCAGTTAACAAATATTAAATTGAAAAATAGTTTTAATTCTTTCAAGTTGTTTATATACTCTATAAAATATTACTGCTTCATAAATAATTTTGATAAAATTGAGAGAGGGAGTATATTAATTTTTATTGTAAAAATTCCTGTTCAATAGAAAAATATTATCAAGTATAATAATCAGATTTTTATAATTAAAAGTTAAATATTTAATGTTCAGTATTTGAATGAATTACTAAATTTCAATTTTCAAAATTAATTAGAAATATTTCTTTTTGAATTTAGAAATATAGATGACCTTATATCAACTGGCGCAAACATACATGTACTCATATTTTAACAAGTTATGCTACTCATCATGATGTTAGTTTCATAATAATTCTTAATACATTTTCATCGGACATATTTCAGAGCAGAAATAGTTTTAGAGTCTTACTTGGAAAGAAAAGGAAGAAAACTGCAGATGGAACATTCATACATGTGAGTACAGCGATTTATGAAAGATTTTTAAAATTTTGCTATAGTTATTTTTAACGACAATAAATGTTTCCAAATCTTTTTCGTGGATCCGAATATTTTTTTCACTAACAGAATCTTACTTTAAAAAAAATTACTTAAAAACAGAAAATTTAAATAAGAACTCGTTTAATTATACTTGTTGTTATTTAAATATATTTTTATAATTCATATTTTTATTTACAGTTAATTAAATATAATCTCAATACAATTAATTGCGAATTATTTATAAAATATTATTGCATGGTTGCAAAAATGTTTAAATTTGTTTATAAAGGCCTTCATCTTAAAGTTTTCTTAATTTAAACTGTTCCCCATTGTTTTGCATAAATAAAAAGCGTACTTACAAAATAATTGGAGTAAAAAAATTGATGAATTCAACAGTGCTTTTTAAGCCAAATATTTAATGCATGAATGGTTTAGTAATGAAATTATTGTTAATTTTTAATTTCCTTTATAATTTTTTAATTATTTATAAAGCCAAAAGGTTTTTCAAAATCTCATACACTTTTGGCTATTGAAAATGTGGCGATTAAATCCAAATCATAATGGAATTTGCTCTTTAACTACAATGCGATTTGATAGTAACTAATCACAATTTCAGCAAAGCCTCAGCATTTTTCATAAATTTTTCATAAAATGAAGAAAGATTACCTTTTCTGGAAAACATGAATTATTTTCTCATATAATTCTGTATGCATGTGTGTGTAAAAATTCTGTATTCTTCATAAAATAACAAGAGAGTCATTCAAATATGTATCCAAAAAAATAAATTGTTGCTTGCAAAGATTCTAAGATCATAGTTTGTATGTAGAGATTGTGTAGATTATCTTTCACAGAAATCCAATATCGTATCGGACATCATCAAACAAACAGTCATGGGAAAATGGAAGAATTGAATTCAGGTTATAATGAGTATGGCCAACAACTGCGTTTGTATTACTTCATATTATCACAGGTTGAGACAGATATACTATGCTCATGGCATTGATGAAGTGATCGGTAAACCATATCACAACGGAATAAATTCCACGTAAAAGTTGCAAGTGTAGTCATTTTTCATCAACAAACACATCGTAAAATCCCTTTCATACAATACTAACTTGTTACAGCAAAGGACATTTGTAAGGCATTTGAATTATAAATATAATTACGAAAATATTTCGTTGATTTACGAGTCTTTAACGATAATAATGTTCACGAAAACAGATTATCGATAAGGGGATAACAAATTTCAGTTATAAATGTTTTAACATGCTCTTTCCTTATGGTCCTATCCTTATCTAACGTATGGTTGAGATAAAAAAAATTAAAAACAAAAACAGAAATGCTTATTGTTTCTATTACTGTAATGTGGAGCTCCAGTGGCTCAGTAGCTTCATGCCGCTTCCCGTAAGCTCAGCAAAGTGAAGCATCATTTGCCGCGGGCAGTGGTTGGGAGGGTGACCACGGTGTACTCTCCTTCACTGGGTTGCTGGAACTCCGTAGGTTGGGGACGTGTCTACGTTAATCTGTGACGTCCAAAGTCCTTCCGCTGGTGTGGCGTGGATGTGGAGAGGAGGGTGCCAGCTCAGGTGTGGCCTCGTCACCTGACCTTGGTTCAAAATTACGAGGCAACTTAATTAGAGTAAAGACGTACTTTCACCTTCGTGGTGCTCTGTTCTAAACGAAAGACGCACCCGTTTGACTTAATTCGCACTGCCAACGGCATAGCGAGCTTGGCTTGTCCAAGTGTCATAAGTAACAACAACATTACTGTAATGTAATTTCGATAATTTTAAATGGCAGCGCTCTTATTTTTTAATGCTTTTGATTTCCAGAAGGAAAAACTAAAAATGATCGTAGAAAAATATTTATAGATTGAAATGAATTTATCTTTCATGAGAGCGTAATATAATGATCAAAATTCACATTGTAACACTCCTTTTCTTCAAAATTATGCAAAATTAATTCCTTCTTACGATGACATTCATTTGAAGTCGGAATTTATTGAGAAATAATTGTTTATCAGCTGGTATAAGAATAAGGGTAACATACCAAATTACAATAGCTCTCTTGCAATTTATGACATTTGTATGTTTTTCATTTCAAAAATATATATATAAATATTTATTAGTTAATTCTTAATCTCATTCGCATAATTACACTAAAAAATAATTCCGTTCGATTACTTTAAATTTTATGTACCTTTTGAAAAGCTTATAGTTGTACAATCGATTAAGAATTTTCAGCAAATTTAGATACAGTTAAAAATTTTAAGTTTTTAATCAAAGCTTCAAGCTTTACCAACAGTTCTTTTATGTAATTATTTTGAAGACTAAATGATGAAATATTTACTTTTCAAGATAATTTTTCATTGACTTTAAATTTTATTATTCAAATATTGTAAGTTTCATTTTATAATTGTTTCATATAAGTAAAAGGATTGCTTATTTTGATTCATTTTTTTTAATTATTTGTAAAATTTAAGTAATCATATTGCTTATTAAATGTTATTATTCTGAAAAATATTTAATGTTGCAGAAAAACAGTATTTATTATTGTTCAACTAAAATTAATTATTTTTAGATTTAAGAGCTTTATTTTAATGTGATTTTAATATTTTAAATTATTATATAGGATTCATTTCACAGATAAATCTATAATAGTAAATTATCAATTTCTGTACTATCTTGTACATCTGGGCACTTACGGAAGTTCACGTCCTACACGATAAATCGTCAATGATAGTGGCCATATCATTATTGTAGCAAACGGTTGTTTTGAGTCGTTTTTGCGTTTTCGTTAACCCGCGTGTTTTTATTCATGAATTCTTGATTTTTTAACACATTATATTTTATCCAGAAATATTTTCTATCCTAAAAATGCTCTGACAGCCTAAGAGACGAATAGGCACTATGAAAGAGTAGTTGAAATCATTGACAGCCTGTTCATACGAAGAAAAAACAATGCTTGGAGAATTCTTCCCCAACAGTGGATCTTTAAAGGTGTATGCCGTAAAACCAGTGAATGTTCCTAGTTGAGGTATTGAATAGAGAAGCAAGTACGCTGATAAAATAGTCGAATGCGAAATTGAACAGGTAAAGATAGTCCTATACGTTGAGAATGAATCTATAGTATATTTGGACTGTCCGCGTGCTCACAGAACTGAAGCTCTCAAAAGAGCAAGCCGTTAATCACATATAACCTCATATGATCGTAAAATAAAAATATTATCTTCTCCGTTTATGGGTCCAGTTACGAGATTCACGCACAAATTACTGAAGGACTTTGAAACTCAACAAAGTAGGGCAACAAAAGACAAAGAGAAATTGCTGGCCACCATCTCCCCTGGTATCTAGCCGAACTTATAAGGCAGAAAACATAGAACTACAAAATTTCTGCAGAGACTTTATTAAAAACAACCGCCAAAATATATCTGCACTGAACTTAAATGCTTTGGTGACAAATTTAGAGCAGAGAGTAAAGTTATGTGAGTACCAAAATATAATATGCAGTTGAAAATGTCCTTTAGAATATTTTTATAGTCAAAATCTACTTTAACTGCTTAAAGATTGTTGACTAAAACTCGCTGTTTTGAAAGAAATTCCTATGAGAACTAATATTTCATATGAAATTGCTGTCTTATAGTAACTATAATAAAACATAATTTTGTTTTGTTGTTGTTTAAAAAATATTTTTCAACTCATATTATGTTATTTTTACATTTATATACAGGTTCAAACATTTCAGTAAAGGAAATTTTTTGACGGAAATCTTTTCTTCGGTGGATAAAATTTTAAATCTCGTATCAGTGTATCATATTCAACTTGTTACTGAAGGTTACATCAGCAGTAGATGTTAGAGATATAAAGAAGTTGATTCTGAGATATATGATAAAGATCTATATGCAAAAATTACCTTTGCTTCTAGCTAGGAAAGTCAGAAGGATGTTAATGTCCTCTTGGGGGAAAATAATTGTGCTGGAAGATGAGAATCTCAGTGCTATGAAATATAATCATGTAACCAAGAGACAGAAAGAATGATAACAAGGAATAAATGAAGAAACTAAGCCAACTGCATAACTTTGCTGTCATAAAATTACTCGGTACTTTTGATACGTGTATATTTAGCAGAATAGGAACAGATGATGGGGACATTTTTAAAGATAATCTAACTGTTTTCTGTCATTTTTAAATTTTCCTCAACACTGCTCATGTTTAGAAAAATTAAAAAAGATATCTTCCTTGTATTAAATTTAGCAACTGAAATTAGGTTACATATAACAGGAACTGTAGTAACCTGACTCAGTAAGGTTACATTTTATGCGGCAAATTCATCAAATTACGATCGCCAAACCAAATTAGACGAGTAAAACGAAAGTTGATCTATATTCCATATAAAATTTTAATTTTCTGCCACAACTGAGATTCACGGATAAAATGTTTCAATTGATTCTGTTCGACAGTTTACAAGTAATTTTTATGAAACATTCTAGTTTTGAAGGAATTTTCATAGATTCGCTGAAATGATTTGAAATGCTTGTGTAAAATTGTTCGAAATAATTTTATAAGAAATAAGAACACGAACTAATCACTAGTATCAAATAGATAAAAAACTGAATTTGATAAAATTGCACTATTGGAATATGAAAATGCCGAAAATGAAAAAGATTGACCTGTGAAAACTCAGTAAGTGAATTAATGATAAAAAGAGAAATACCGGTAAAAGGATAAACACTGAAGCACCTTTAAAGTGAAATTACTAAACAGTCAACTCGTTTACATTATATTAAATTTAGGTTCTTCGTCAATGTGAGAACTGTATTAGATAGAAAAAATAGTTACTTAAAGTAAAAATATTAAATTTCAAAGCCCTATACAATTATGATACTGATGGCTGACAGTTATATATAAAAAGATTAAGTTTTAAAATGATGGCGTCAAGTTATATCATTGTAAAGTTAACAGGAAACTGAAAATTCCTAAAACTCAATCTTTAACTTTGAAATGTCTTTTTCAAATCCCTTTGCATTTTTATACATACAATGCTAACGTATGTAGTTTTTGTTTTCAGATTTTTTTAATTTCTTGGCATAAAAAACTCAAATTATGAATCATTTAAAAAATTACTATGAAAAAAATATAAATCATCCTAATGTGTATTTATTCGGCTAAAAATGAGACAAATCTTATGATTTAATCTTAAGTAACTAGTAACTCATCACGACCTTTCTGTACAAAAGAAAATCAGAAAAATATTTTATATTTCTAATACCCGACTACTACAAGGATATGCCATCTTTCAGCATTACAAGGAGTGGAAGTGGTAGCAACTTATACAATGGAGGACCCAATGGGTGTTCCTTCGTTGTCCCAAAAGTGTGTGAGTCTTCATAATTTAGAAGCAAAGCCCAAGCAGGAAACTCGCAGAAATGGTCCTTCACTCCCAAATGCATCATTTTACATGTCGGACATTTCGACCGCAACTTATTTTACGTGCCTTCATTAGTGGACATGACAGATCTTCGGTTAGGTCGGGATTCGAGCTCACTACCTCCCGATGACGAGAGTGAACGACTTGACCAACCAGGCCACCGTGACCTTATACGAAAAATGTATTAGCTTATATAATTCACTTTATATTAGTATAATGCCATGATTTGTTAGTTAAAATTTTTAACAATCTTCAGGCTTTATTATTAATCCAATATCATTCATTATATTCTTAAAATTTACTTTAGGGCAAATTATGTACTTCATTACTTATTTCAATATATTTTCTACCTTTGTATTATATCAGCAAAAACATTAAACACATGCTATTTACAGTACAGAGATTTAAACGGAAGTTACAATAATTTTCCTGCTCTTTTGCAATCTGAATGGCAAATACTTAATATTTATCTCCCGTCTTGAGTGAAATTAATGTAAAGAACATATGCTTTTATTAAACTATTTTAGGTCAAGTACAGAAATTTTACAAATGTGGTATTATTTTCATTGAAATATATGCTTAAATTACATTCATTTTGACACAAAAAGTTTCTAGCATGAAAAATAGAATCTTATTTAAGAAATATAAACGCAATGTTATACTGGCCGAATCAATGAACAAATCATTTAGTCGAACAATTGGTTAAAATAGCATTTTTGTACAATTTATGGTAATTAACATTTTGAATGAAAAAAGACTAGTTATTTGAGACACAAATACATTATTTGTTGCTTGCAAATCTTTGCATATTCTACGGGTTTTTTTATGTTATGTCCAGCTTATGGTATACGGATTTTTTGTGGTATGTCCGATTCCATCAGTCCGTATTTTTTTAGGTATATAGAGCTATGGATGATGAACGGTTATGCCCTTTGTAATAATATATGTACGGCTATATGTCCTTTGTATTAATTTTCATAACTTAATAAAGTTTAATAGTTTATAAAAACTTATAAAATTCATCATTCACTTAGTAATAATTGCAAACATTTTTTTAATAATTATCTTTATAAAATGCATACATTTTGAGTCAATTTTATGAACTTACTGATTTCGTGCATTAATTCTTTAGAAATTTATCAAACTCGAGTTCGATGAAACGTATTATAGAGTTCTATTACAGACTTGCGTCTCTTCGTTGTATTATGAGAGTGAAATTTATATAGCAAGTTATTTGTTTAACTTAGCCAAAAATAAAAAAATACAAAAAAAGAACAGGATGAAGTTTGGGCTCTGTAATGAGAAAATTTCATAGGCACTGGTCCAGAAAAAAGGGCGACAATTCCTTTAAAAACTAAATTTTACAATTTACAGATAATTCAAAGCACAAAAATTGAAGCAGGATGATAGAAAAATTACACCATGAAAATATGGATACTCCAATAAATCATAAATATGATTATGATGAAATGTGTTAGGTTGAGAGGGTCATTTCCTTTATATATGTCACATAATACCTTTTCTGTGTCATGATAATACATTTTTTGATACGTTTCCGTATCAAAAAATCCATTATCGTACAATATATAAAATTAAAATAACTATTTTTAGAGTTGAAGCAATTTATATTTTAAATCATAATGTAAAAAGAAATTTATCTTTGAATTTAATTTTCTTTCATTGATTTTGACATTAATGTATATTACAGAAGAAGAAAATTTCTAAAAGGCACTTATTATCCAACTTTCTACTATTTCTAAAAATAAAATTAAAAAGTATTTTTAGCTCATTCATTTTGAAAAATAGCGCCATAAATGCTAAAATTAAAGGAGAAAAATTTATTTGCCGAAAATTACATGTCAAAACTGCAATTTACTGTAATCTTCTTACCCTTTCTTAAGAAAAGCCTTGACCTTTTGAGGAGAATGAAAGTTGTGTGTTATAAATATGCAAGTCTTATATTTTGCAGCCACTTATTTGTCATGGTATGTTTTTTAGTTTATTTTTTACTCTTATATAACGATTAAAAATATGCCAAGGACATTTGCTACTGGAACATCTTGCCCTCTAGAAATTCTCAAGTAATTATACTGTATTGATGAAAAATGTATTCTAAAAACTTTAAAAAACAATTAAGCAAATTAAGGTGACACTATTTCCCCTCAAGCTTTGAAAATAATTTTTTGAAAATTAAAATTTCTTTTCTAAGGAAGAGAATTTATTGTGATTGCAGCTCAAAACTAGAAAGTGGAGTAATTAAAATACTTTTTTATAAAAGTAATCACATAAAAGCGTAAAATTATTTTAATTTACAAAACTAAAATGTAATCTTAAAAATAACGTTTTTGCAAATAAAAGGTAGTTTTAAATTAATATAAATTTATCGACAGAGATATATTAGTTTCCGATGTATAAAAAGAAACGAAATGATAAAATTCCTGTTCAAGCCAAAATAATCTTAAATCTATGACCATCTCAAATTACAACTGTAAGACGTAATTTTAATGGCATGATTTACAAGGACACTGTATACTAGTTGGCATGGGCTTCAATATCATTACTGGTCGGCGGTAAGTTCTGTTTCCGACATGTAGAATAGGACCTGATCGCAGTGATCACCATGTGAAATGATACTTCTAAGGGTAGCAGGATAATCTTGGAGTTTTCTGCTTGGTCATTATTTTTAAATTACAAAGACTACCTACTTCGAATCAATTACAACACACCCACTCAGTGACCCATTACATAAGTTGCCATCAATTTTATCCCATTTTGTGCTGAAAGATCCTTGTTGATGGAATAGCTTTGGCCGACGATAAGAAATAAAGAAAATGTCAATTTCAAAAGTGGAAGAAAAGTAGTTTGATGGTTAAAAAAAACTCAGTTATAAAATTTTAATTATTGGTAGTTAAGTAAATCTACTTATTTAGATGCAAAAAATATTAAAAGGAAAATCGCTTTTTTATTGCAAATTTGCAACAAGCTTTTCTTTAAATTCATCCTTAAACTTTTATAATGTAAGGTAAAAGAAAATAAATTTCACAAGTGAAAACAGAAGAAACTTGATGTAAAAAGCAATTGAAATGAGATATTTCACATAAAACCTTCTGTATTGATGATAGTATTGTATAATCTTAGTATAATGTCTTGCATAAAAGACAATAGTTTACATTCTTCTATGCATATATAAAAGATATTTTGCTGATAATTTGGTTGAAATGCATTATCTCATACGTTTTTAATAGTAATTTTTACTTTTTTTATTTACCTCTTACATTCTTGAAGCTTATGCAACATTTTAATTATCAAGTCTTTGAAATGGATGTGGCAGAACTTTTCAAATATGATAGAGTAAGCATAATATAACAAACACCTATAATCCAAAAGCTGCACTTTTTTTGGGGTATAACGTCTCTTATCTTTATATTAACTTTATATCATCTTTCAAACTTTATAGTGTTATGTTAATATTTACTTTATGATGACAAATAATACTTTATGATGACTATATAATTAGATTTGTTTTTTGTTTTTTTCAAACAAACACTTTAAAATTAATGACAAGTTTGTTGGCAAATTTTTCAACAGACATGATTTTTGAGAAACCCTTAAGATCTGTAGTTTTCCAAATGTGACAAATT
The DNA here is from genome assembly GCA_037975125.1 of Latrodectus hesperus. Classification (NCBI taxonomy): domain Eukaryota; kingdom Metazoa; phylum Arthropoda; class Arachnida; order Araneae; family Theridiidae; genus Latrodectus; species Latrodectus hesperus. Next base: position 54,930,588 of record CM075860.1, read on the forward strand.
GTTTTGTTTATTATAAAATACTGATTCCAATTTTTTTATATTCGCATACTTGAGGTTTTTCTTTCTCAATAAATGATGTAATCTGTTTTAAACTAATTAATTATTTCGGAAGTGTCCACTTCCAATGGATCTTAAAATATAATTAATTTTTCTTATATATTCTGTGACATAATGCTCGATATAATGTGATTTTTGTAAAAGTTCATTAACTTATTTTAATAAGTTTCATTTTGTATACAAATTTATTGTTGAAATGCTTACATCAAGAGAAGTTCAGCTACACACCATTTATACAGAATATTTTAGTAAAATATGGAGAATTTCAAAATATAGAATTGTATTTTTTTCATGTGTCTGTTTAAATTACAATTGCAATTTCAATATGTGTAAAATCAATTAAATAATTTTGAATAAAATGCCAAAAATAATTGGTTGATTCTTATCATTGGTTGATTCTATTATAAAATTAAAAAAAGTATTTGTTAAATAATAAATTTTTTCGTTCATTAAATTAATCAGTATCTTTTGTGCAGCAGTATGAATATATAATACATTTATTTCGGAATAATGTCGGTTCACACATACATGCAAATGAATCGGTGATATAGAATATTACTACAATTCAAAGTTTTAATCTAAATTTCTTACTGCTATGCATCAATTTGTGATCTAATATGCATTATAAGTTTTTAATTTTGTTTGTATTAATCGAAATAATGTATTATAGCGCATGTATTGTTTGTATATTGAAATTACGAGGTGGTCTTTCAATAATCTCGAATTATTTTTTTTATTAAATTTGAATAATTGTATGCAATGGAAACACACACACACTGAAATTAATATGAAATAAGAAAATTGTTTTCAAATCAAATGATAAAAGAATTCATTCAACTTATTTTTTATTTTACATTTCCAAAATTTTGCATTGTTTTCTTAGATTTTTTCTTCGATTATGTTAACGGAAATCGTATTAAATCGAAAAATATCAGTCTCAATATTTTGAATAATGCTAGACAATCTGCGTAGAATAAATAATAGCATATAATTGCCTTTATTTATTCTACGCAGTATTTTGCTTCGTTAAGTATTTAAGTATTTTGCTTCAAAAAGCGATGTAACATTGAAGATGATATACTTTGTTGCCATTAAGAGACATTTATCTACAGAAATATAAGGAGAGTATCAGTATCTTCCCCTACAAGATTCCAAATAACCTGACAGAATTTAGATGTAAAGAGTAACATAGCCCCTCAGATATTTAATTTGCTTCTATTAGTAAATAATGTTCTTAGTAAAGAGTTTTTGGAACTGTCATTTTGTAAGATAAAATCCTGAACTTCGGTGAATAATTTTATGCATTCATTTATGAAAAAGCGCAAACACTTCTACAAATAATTTTTTGAAAGTACATGATTGTATAACATTAGATAAAATAAATATTAATAAGCACAGGAAAATAAACGTTTCTTAAAAATAAAGTAATTTTACACGGGTATTACTCTATTACACGGCTAAATTAAATTTTCTTTTGTACGAAGCATAATTTAAAAAGTAGGGTCTCTCATTATTTAAAAAACTCACTATGTGTTTCAGAATTTAATTTTATTCATCTTATTACACCATTCGTTCATTCCATCACACATTGAATATACAGAAGGTTAAAATTCAAATTATAAAAAGATTTGGAATTAATTAAAGAATTGGTAAAAATTTAGCCCACTAAAAAATGAATCTCAAATGAACATTGGCAATAAATTTTACGGATCGTTATGATAGTAAATTGCCAAAAAAATAAATAAATAAAATAAAAAAATAATAAAAAACAATAAGTCTTGAAGTTGTTTTTGTTGTTTGTTGTCTTGAACTGGTTCTTAAGGAAAATATATTCAAATTCATTCTTCGATTAAAAAAAAAATCATATTTACATGACCTAGTTCGTATGAGTAAGTTTCTCAAATGTTTGATATGTGTTTTTCTCGTTATCAGAGCTAAGACAAGTTATCAGTTTGCAAGTCACTGCCTTATCATATCAGTAAAATGGACATGCTGAGGTCTGCTTAATCACATCACATGAATATAACACGAAATGACGCACATAACAGACTTTAAAATCACATTTCCTTTGATGTATCTGCTGCAGAATTTTTATTAAGAACTGTAGTCAAAGCTGGTGGGTGACAAGTTCTCACTTCCACTATCTAATCACATCAATTAGAGAAGATTCTAACATATTCATACCTTTCTCTCTTGAGCAAAAACAAAATGTCACCATTCTTTTTGTTTTAATATTACTGTTTTAATCATTCTAAAAAACTAAAAATTCCTTTCTTTTTTGCCCGGCTGAAATTTGTTTCTTTGATAGATTGGCCAGTTTGCCTTGTACAGAAACCAGTTCTGTTTTTAACTTTAATCTGATTCTAATTTTAGTTTTTCATCTCAACTGTTTTAAAAATTTTTGGAATATCTCATTTTAATTTCTTAACAAAGCAAATTACATTTGTTCATTTCTTAAATATGTATTCTTAATTACAAGACATATAGTATTAAAATTCCCATAAACTATTTTGCCTTTATGGTTTTGTGTTAATTTATTAGACTTTTTTAACAACAGGTATTAATAAAAGGAAATTTATTAGACTATTTAATAACAGGTTACATTTCATATTTGTTATTTTTTAATATTGTTATTTTTAGTGACGCTATAGCTATTCTTAAACACAGATTATATAAATAGACCTTACTGATTGTGTATCGTGAAGATATTTGGAGAATTGCCGATTTCTGATGTATACTATCAGAATTTTACTCATTTTGAACATAAGATTCTATTTTAATAAAATCGTTATTCTGTTTATCCGATAAATTTTTCTCCGGAGATAAATTGCGAACAGCTGCACAGAGCGAAATGAAACTTGTATCAGGATGTCGTTACTTATTAATTGAAAAATAAAATTTAAATTTAAAATTTCAATTATTGCATTTGTAATTAATTTAAAATATGAGCACAGACTTAAACTAACCGTAAAATTGTTTATGCTGTGTTATGAAGGATTCGATATCGGAATTCTTCTCACTTCAAGACAGAAGTGTGTGAATGCTTTTTCTTCCTTTTAAAATGCACAATTGTCAACTGTCATTGATGTATAAAGAAAAATATTTACGGCATAAAATCCCCTCTTTTTTTGTCAAATCCCTACCTTATTTATAACAAAATTTTAAAATAGCATTACACATTTTTAATTGTATTTATTTTTTAAAATACATTTCAAATGATATTTTTTATTCTTTTCAATTTTTTGAAAGCTTTTACCCATTGCAATGTATGTGTTTACATTTTACCCTAACAGGAAATGGATTAGAGGCGTTGATGAAAAGAGCTTCAAATTAAATATGCAATAATTGTATGACTGAATGGAATTTTCACGCGTTAAACACCTCATTTTATCTATTTTTAGGTGAGCTACATTTAAGAGCTCATTTTGTGGTAAAAAAAAAGACAGCATTTTGTATTTTACTAAATAAAGTAGTAAATTTTTATATTTTATTTATTTATATACTTATTTTTTTGTTACAAACAGCAATTTTTTCCGAAAACTGTATACGTATTTTTCAATGGACTACGGGGTTTGCGTAAATATATAATAAAAAAACAAAGAATTTAAAACTAAAGCATGAAGAAAATATTAATAGAAAACATTTATAATTGCAAAATTATAATAAAATAGTATAATACTTTGACAATTTTTATAACTTCATGTTTGATTTCAGATAGATAACTTAAAATCAAAGTATTTCCTAAGTTGAATTAAAAGTTGACTGAATGAACTCATTGCAATGGTAGGATTGTGTTAAAAGTTTCTTAAAGACTTAGATATAGTCTACATTCCAATGATGTGAATCTTCATCATTTGTTATTAGCACATGAAAAATAAGAAAGGTACTTGTTACTTACGTCTAGTATTTTTATTTAGAGATGTTAAATTCCCTGGAATTTTGAGGCACGATTATTTCTTGAATAAACAGGGAATTTTGAAGAAATATACTTAACCAATCATATCTCATTTAATAGATAGTTTCACCTCACATATATGAAACGAAGTGAAGTAAATTAAATAACTGTGATGCAAAAAAATATCTGTTCTGTAGTGCTAAAAGTAATTTATAATGTTTATAGCTTTGAAAAATAAAAACACATATAAAATTAATAAAAACTATAAATTAGTATTTAATGAAAATATTAAGATTCATTTGACAGAACTGTCATAATGAATGTTGACATTCATATAACTTATACTTAAAAATAATAAAACTTATTTTCCCGAAAATTAATTTCTAAAGCTATTTTGAATTATTAGTTAACACTTAACTGCTTTCTTTTCAAGCAAAATTATTTTTTTTAATTTATTAAATAAGGAAAAAATGTAATGTGTATAACTTAAAAACAAATTATTAAAAAATATTTGTACAGTAAAGCTCTTTTCTGAGAAATTTAGAAAAACAATTGACTTTTTTCATGGGTTCGTTTGTATTTTATTGTAACAATTTTTTATTAATTTTAATAAATGTTTAGTAAAAAATTTCAAAATTTATTCTATCATTTAAAACTTTCAAAATTTCCGAGAACTTTGCAAAAAATTCAGTAATTTTCAAAAGTCTCATTGGAATAAACCCGCTTTTTTCTCACTTTTACAACACTGTTTAATTTTCTAACACATATTGAAGTGCTAATAAGAGAAGGAAATAATTTTAAAAGAACTTTTGTAAATTTACATTCCAAAAAAAGGCTTATACTTAATTAAGAGTAAGGTTTGTTTTCTTTTTTATCTTCTTTCATTTTGATATAATATGGAAATTGATACAATATGATTGACAAACCAATCATGTATACATCTATTCTAGATTAGTGACTAGCTTTTCATATAATATATGAAGAAATTCAAAAAATAAATAAATCAAAAAATAAACTGCAGAATTTATTAAATTAAGTTAAGCAAATTATATTCAGGTAATTCTCAAATTTTGTTATGAATTTTTTATTTCGAATGTAGAAAAATTACTAAGAAAAAATATTTTGAATGACTAATTTACAAACGTGATTAACATACAAGTTAAAATAAATATTTCAACTGCGTCGTATATTTTTTATCAATACTTTTTCTTTATCTTGCATTCAATATTGACTCTGGTTATCGAAGAGCGAATATTGTTATCTTCTTAGATTTACAACGAAAAACGTTTCTATTTATGGGAATGAAATGATGCTGATATTAATAAGTAATTTCGAATTTTCTAATTGATTAGATTCATCCCATTCAAGTTTCATTTTATTTTATCCAAAACAAATATGAAAAAATCGTGTCTTGTTTATACTTGTTTCGGGAAACTAACAATAGACAAAGAGTTGTCATTCAATGTCATTTTCTTCGAACAGTTTCGAGAAAAGAAAAGACTTAATTATCAGTTGATTTTCTTTCTTATAAAGCATTTCCTTTTCTTCAATATAAATTCTTCTCACTTAGACCAACAGCATTGAAAATATTTCTGGAAAATGTTATTATATTCTTCCAAATAATATTCCAAAGAATACGTTCTACGAAATAATCAAAAAGTTCTATAAATGCTCTCTATGATATTAAACACCCTTAAAAACACATTAAAAATTGAGAAATGAGCAATTTTGCTAAGTAAAAAAATGTATGTAAAAGAGTTTGAACTTATAATGACCGTCAAGCTATAAATTTTATTAAGAGTAAAATTAATTTCCTATATATATGTACAAATATCAAAGCCTAAATTTACTTTATACACATAAACAATTTTTTGTAGACTCAAATAACTCACAAATATCAAAAAAATATATAAAATATAATGCAATAATTTTAATCAGAATGTTTAATTAACTTTAGCTAGACATATTTGCAATAAATTAAGCATAACTCATGTGATTCATTTCAAACTTATTGAAAGGATAAAATATATATGAATAAATATATACCTATGTGGTGAGGAGAGAGTCTTATTGCCGAGAAAGTATTTCTAAACTCAGATGCAATTTCAGATGAACTAAAATACAGAATTTACAGTCAATACACATTGAGATTTGCTATATAAGTTTATTACACTTGTACTTAGCTAACCTGTGTGTAATGAATATTTATTGTTGCTCAACTGTAAAAACTTTCATAGTACTTCATTCTGCATATCGGCTAATTTAACAGCCTTTTTATTTATCATTTATGCTTATAAATATAATTTAATTCACATTTTCGATGGCTGTTGATATCTATAATTGCGATTTGTTTTACCATATAAAGGGTTGTTATGTATTCTTTTAAAAATAAATAAAATTTAACATTTATTATTGATAAGTTTTAATCCAGTTTTAGCAAAAGAACTTGATTGATAAAGTATTAAACAGTGTGTTCCTTTGAGTATTTTGCATTCAACTATATGTCACAAACAGATATGCCCAATAAAATAGTAGTTCATGTAGTCTTTCTTTACATTCTAATAAATTTCATAATATATATTAAATAAGACATACTTCATCATATGTCCTATAGTAACCAGAATCTATTTGGATTCGTATTCAAATTCAGTTGAATGAATGTTTATTTCAGGATGAGAGAACTAGTGGTAAGTTTCAGAATATTGAGGGTAAGCGACATAGTGAAGTAAAATTGATTCATTTCTTTCTTTTTTTAAAAAATAAAATGTATGTTTCCTTTTATTTAAATTTTTTGTACAATCAATTTGGCTAATATTTTTACTTATCTATCTTTCAAAATATAAAATCAAATTGGGTGATTTCAAATGCATTAACGATGTCACAAAAAATGAGAAATACAAAATGACAGTTATGTGTTGTGTACTTCTCCCAATTCCATGATTACATTCTGCTGTTAAGCTAGATAAATATTGTGAAAGAATAGCAAGATAGTGGGAACATCAGATGAAGAAGGTGCACAAAAAGGCGAAAACAAATGACAGTTCGGGAAATTAAAGTAGATCATCACTACTGTGTGGCACAATTTTTGGAGGCAGTATATTTTTCAAATATAATTCATTGCTATTATTTATTCCTACATTTTCTTTATTTGTACTATTTCATTGTATTATTTATTCCCACTTTTTCATTATTTATGTTATTTCATTGTATTCATTCTTATCTTTTCTTTATTTTTTGAATTATTTTCTGTACGTATAGAGACCTATTTTGAAAAACACTGCTAAGGGAAAACTTTTGTATTTCATTTTACTTTCTTATAAATTTTAAGAGTACTCTATATTCTCATATGATACATTAAAAATGCTAATTAAAAAGCACATTTATGTTAATTTAATTAATATTATAAAAATTGTTAATAAACTAAAAAAAGATTATATTTCATTTTAAAATTATAAAAAATTAAAAATTTACTTAAGAAATCCTATTTTATAGGCAAGTATTCAAACATATAAATTATCACAATAATGAGTAAAACAATATACAGAGAGTTGGTTTTATAGCTTTAAAGATTAAAAGATATGTTAATTTGATTTAGCTGCGCAAATATTGTTTTTTTTCTATTTTAAATATATATTTATTTTTATTATAAACTTTTATTGTTTCTAATTTGTTTGATCTCTAGATTCATTTTTCAAATATATTTATTTTTAACATCTTCATAAAATAGCTATCATTTGTATAACAAGTAACAAGTGAAGACAACAGATTAGCTCATAAAATATATATAAAAAAATTTATTGATGAGAACTATTTCAATATTATTGAGTTTTCAGTGTTAAATAAATGGTGAATACAACAATATTTCATTATGAATGAGGCAAAAATAAGTTTAATTGTGAACAAAATATGTTTCCTTAATTAAATTTTATATGTAACATTTGAAATAGAGATTGAATGTAAAACAGTTTTCTTACGTATTTTTTATTCGAGAATATAAATTAGATTGTTACTTCAAATAAGTTATAATAAGAACATAAATTTTATTATCTTTGTAATTGAATTTACACGATTACTGTACCACATGATAATTAATTATTAATAAACTATAATTAACTATTGTGTTAGATAAATAAGGAAACATATACTGAAAATTTGAAATGCTACTTTGGAAAGCCTTAAGTTAAAAAGATTAAGTTTAATATTCTTTTATTTCAACACATTTTTGTGGATCATAATATCAATTAGTTTTTTTCATAAAGAGAATTTTGTAAAAAACTGAATTCGAAGAATGACTTCGCAAGCTATATTTATAAATATTTTTGGTATTTTCAAAAACTTTTTCTACCAACCAGAAGCTTACAAATAAACAAAAAATGACATTTACTTTCGTCTTTTTTATTCATTATCTACCTATGAGACAAAAAATCTCATATACATTAATTATATTATTTATATAAAACTATGTGCACGTATTCCGAACTTTCTAATGAATACAATACTTTTCTATTAATCTTGATTTTGTAGTAATTTAATTTCAACATAAGACTATTCTGCCAACAAGTTGTATAGCATATTTTAATCCCCCTGTCAAACTTTTCAAACGTGTATAACATTTCTGCTGGAACAGTGAAAAAAAATATTATAATAAATTTGGGAATCAATTAAAAACTCTTTGTTTTAAATTCTACTTTTGAAGAGGCTTATTACTATATGAATTCAAAGAACCATGGACTATTTGAAATGTACTCATTCGAGCGGATTCTGATTCGATAATTAGTTTTCTATCTTCAAGCAAAATTACAATTAGCCTTGGTAATGACAAATAATATATTGAATTATTTGTTTATGACTGCAATAAAGTTTTTGTAATTTGATGTCCATTATTTTACGAAATCAAAATTGGTAAAATTGAATAAGTGATTTATTTTATATTTAAAGTGATATGTATCCAATGCCTTCAGCATTGTTTAACTTTTCTAGAAAAAGCACTATATTTGTAAGTATTGCGAACAAATTTTACAAATAATAAGAACTAACACCGCAAAAACAACATGTAAATAATATAAAAGTGTTAATCTTAAAAATCATTATAGTTTTCATCACTTTTCTCAACTTCTTGTTTTATAGAAATAATCGATTTTGTAAAGGAAGCATTTCTTTAAGACTAAGTATTACTTTTAAAAAAATGTTTTAATATTCGTATGAATTAAAATTGCTACTAATTTTAATTCAATTAATTATTATTTCTCCCATCCGCGAAAGACAACAATAATAAATTGAATTTTTATTGTTGTCTTTCGGTTTGTTAACTTGCAATTCGCAAATTCGTTTGATTTCGATCCTACAAATAGTTTTAATGACCTTAGCCGAAAAGTTGTTTTTTTTTCTGGTTTTTCCATCTTATAATCGTTTTATGTTTTCAACTTCAGTTGTTGATTGTAAATGAACTTCAAAAAAAAAATTGTTTCTTTTTCGTTATTGATTTCTATTTTTAACCTATACTTAAAGCAAGTTTTGTTGAAAATTAAGCAAAATGTATACCAATTGTGATAATTCGTAAATTAATTTTTATAATATTATTTGTCTTTTATTTTATATAACCCACTATGATACACATCCGTTACATAATAATAAAGCTTACCAGAACATAAATGACTCTGCGTTTTTAAATATTACTTTAACCAATTTCATCTTATTGCATTTATATATTTGAAGATAAATATTGATAGCTTCTTTTATCATTTTTCCCTAGTATATATTATAATTCTAATGAAATTAAAGTTTAAATTCAAAGCAAATGCAATACATCATTTAGTTTAACAATTTAGTGATTATATATAAATTAGAATTAATTGCAATTACAATTAATTTAATTACAATTAAATTTTTTTATAATTATTTTGAAATAAAAAGTTTTTGTTAATATATTAATGTTCTTTTGTAAAATTATATACAAATATAAGTTTCTGTAAGATATATATTTAAAAAAATACATCACACACACACATTCTCCTGTATTTATATTCAATTAAAACAATAACTCTGTAATTATATCATTATGAGCTAAGTATTAAGGCTACATATTTATATATTAAATTGGTGTTTATATATTTAAAAAAACTATATTGGTTTCGCTATTCGTTTTAAATTGTTGCAAACATTCGTATCTATATCTTCGTTTGGGTATTATTGTTTTATGTAAATAAATATCAACTTACCGTACTATCTGCATGTCAAAATATAATATCCAAAATTTGACATATCAATCACAATATGCATCCATAATGACAGTCATTTACAAAAATATATTCTCAATAAAAATCACACCCAAAGCTTAGAAAAAGTATTGTTAAATTCTCATAAATCAATTTAATTTATTTCACAACAATGACCAGAAATTAAAATTTTTAATAACAATAACTTCTTTAAAAAATTAAAACAGTCAAAAATTAAAAATAAAAGAACTCTTTATTAGTCAAATGCCTGAATTTTATGCAACATAACGCCAGACTGAGTGCCGATAAAAGTATTTTCTCTCACAAAATTGCATAACGCATTTTTTTATTGATTTTTTTATTAAACCTGTAGAATTCATTCATCATTGTTCAACGTCACTGGCAATCTTACCGGCGTTTTGAAAGCCACCAACCATCATCAGACTACCGGTTTGCCTTGTATTTAACAGATATAGATAAGTCCAGCGCGAGCTGTGTATCTATTTAAAATGCAATATCTAACGGCATAGGAAATTCAGCCATCTTCATTGAAAGATTAAATCTCCGTGCAGCTCTTTATTATTTCATGGAAATCTATTTTTAGGAAAAATTGCGCAACGTAACGCCGATACTTCATTGTGAATTCAGAGAAACATCTTGTTTCTGTCTAGCTTCTTTTGTTTATAATACTTTTCTTTTTCTTTTGAAGATTGAGATTCGGATTATGCTTTTTAAAATTATATAACATCTGAATTCATTTTACATTTATAAGTGGTCATTAAAATAAATAATAGACGAATAAGTAATAGAATACATTCTTTAAGAAAGAATGGGCAGCATTTAAATGTTGATATTAAACTTAATTCTAAAATGAAAAAAAAAACTGGCATAATTCTTTTCCAGTTAATTAGAATTTAATTAATAATAGAAGATGTAACATTTCTTTTGATAAGATAATTTATTTACCTTTTTCTCTTTCGGAAAAACTCTAATATGCAATTGAGAATAATTACAGTGGAATCCGATATAAAGATTAGGTTACTACAAGAAACTGTTTTGGAGCTTTATGCTCATAGGCTTATGGCTCGCATTGAGTAAGATTGAGTTTTTATTTCCGTTGGCTCACAATATTCTTATCACCATCCGATATAAAGAACATGATGAAAAATTTTACATTACCTGTGACCAGTTCTTTTTTAATTTAATGATTTAAAATTCTGCTTAAGAGAATTTTTTCACATGAAATTCCCTCTTTAGTGAAAAAATTGAGAAGAAATTTCATTTATCAACAAACGTTTTCATCTTAGAAAGACAAGTAAGTTTACTTTTTCTTTTCAGTTAATCATTTGTTTTCTATATTTTGAAGACACAAACATTTACAGTATTTTCTATTCACTACTTTTTTTTTAAATGCATGTCATCAAATTTTAGTCTTAAAATAATGTAAAATTTTAAAGCATATAAGCAATTTATATTTTTAATTTTACCATGCAAACGATTTTAAATTATTTATAAAGATTAATTTATAAATATCTTGCAAACAAATTTTGTCTTTTCAGGTGCAGAATATATTAGCACTACTGAACAAAATCAAACATAAGTTAAAATAATGAACTTAAAAATTCTTTCGTACAAATAAATTTTATCAAATGTGAAAATCTTTTAATAAAATTAAATACTAGATATTATTTGCAAAAACTGCACAAAACAATAGTTACAAAAAATATTTAAGATTAAAATGTTTCAAAATTTTATATGCTGCCACTCTATGAATTATTATTCAGTTAGAAATAATTGGATGTTTCACTTGCCAAATCGATTAACTCCATAAAACAAGAAGTTGAAAAAAAAAATAGAAAAGTATGTAAAGTTTTCGAATATCAATGTTTTTTATATTATTTACTTGTGGTTTTTGCTGCGTGAATTCTTATAAGTGAAATTTGCTCGGGATATGTGTCGGTTTGGCAAGTCAAACATCCAACTATTACTATTTTAATAGTAATATTCAATTAATTAATATAACACAACTTCAAGAACGCTTATCTAAAACAATCGGCGTAGCAATTTTCGATAAACTTTAGAAAAATTACTGATTGTATCAAAACCAAACACAATATCAGAAGTAAATTAGCAATATGTATCCATTTTTAACCATGACTTAACTGGAATCAAAAAATAAAACTGTCATTATCCATGTCATATATCATATGTCATACATCATATCGCATGTAATATCAAGCGTTTCACGAACCCCAATTTTTTAAATTTTAAGGAAAATTAATATTGATTAAATTAATCATTATAACTGTCTAAATTCCAAAGAAATTAATGCCCTACAATTTAAAAAAAATATGAAATTAACCTGAATAAATGGGATTGTACTGAAAACAAAATTGAAAATTTTGTGGAACAATTGAACAGTCCAGGTTTGTATTTTATATTTGTGTGTAAATGAAAGTTGAATGTTTATTAAAAATTTCCTGTTGAGGAACAACATAAATCCACAACAAAGTCAAAAGCTCAATTTAAATACACCGAATTTTTTTTACTTTAATCCACTAATCAACAAATTTAGTGATTTGTAAGAACGTATGAATTTCTATCCAAAAAAAAAAAAAAAGAAGATCCGAAGGAAAATTTTCCTGGAAGGAATAATTCTTGCATGCAGATATTTTATCATTTTTTACATTTAACTCTTATTAAATGCAAAGATTTTATCAAAAGGTGAAGTGCATATGCAACATTCAAAATTTACCTAAGATAAAAAAAAAATTATTTCAACAAAAATTTATAAGATAAAAAAATTTATTTCACCTAAATAAACTAAACTTGAGAATATAAGAAAACTGATAATTTAAATAAATAATCAGGTAAAAAAAACTTTGTTGATAGAAAATTTTTGAAAAGTTAATTTATGATAATTATAGCAAAAAGCAATTTTCAATTTATAAGCAGAAAAATGACAGCTAATTAGTTTGCTTAAAAACTAAACAACTGAAAATAAATAGAGAAATTATATCATTTTCTGATCATCGACATTCATTTGAGTGGCTAATTCAGTTTACAAATTCTATATGTACATACATTGAGTGTTGTAGTTCCAAAAATATGTCAATTCTTGAAAAATAAATTTGGCATCTATATGAGATACCAAATGTGCCTTGAAAAATTTATAATTAAAAACTGCCGGCCACTGAAATTTCAATACCAAGAAGGAAAACAAATACAAAAATATTTACTGTATCTATCTATCTATCTATCTATCTATCTATCTATCTATCTATATATATATATATATATATATATATATATATATATATATATATATATATATATATATATATATATATATATAAATACGAAGACAAAATTGTTACATTTGCAAATAGTTAAGGAAAAGTATGACTTAGATAGACACAGGTGCCACACTCCTAGCAGTTATAATAACCAGTTAGGCATGGATTCTAATTGAACTTGGATTATAAAAAGAGATAACTTATTCCATGATGCTATATGTTTATGTCACATGTCTTTAACTTGCTGGAAAGGAGTGGTAGATCAGTCTCTAAGCAAATCATAATCAGAAGTTTTTAATTAGTGAGAGGAGTAGAGACCATGTCAGCCAAGACAACAATTGAATGCTCCCTATTGCGGGAAAAGTTCGAATATGACGGGCAACATGTGTTCTTGCATTATTTTGTTGAAAGATAGCATTTCGCAGGCATCGAAGTTGCACCACAATCACTGGTATCAATACAATAAATGTTAAAATCACCGTTCAAATTATCGTCAATCCAAACTACACATCATGGATCTAATAGTTATAAAGTGGCCTAATTTAGTTAGGGGAGTCACTCTTATTTTCAGAAGGTAGTAAGTTCGAATTCCGACTTAATCAAAGATCCATCATGCTCACTAAAAGCGTCTGAGGCATATTAAATAGATTGTGATCGCAGTATGCTCCAAGTGAAATAATACCTTGTCGGTCAAGTATTAGGATTTTTTCCTTGGTCTTTGCTTCTAAATTACGAAGACGCTCACAAGTTTATGAAGACTCACACTTCCAGCTAACTGGTGGAGTTCGACTTTATGCTAAGGAAGTGTGTAAATGCTTATTCACTCACCTAATAGCTCTCCATATTATCATAATTGATGCAAGACTTATGATGATATAGAATGCAATCAGGTAACTAGTGTTTTCCTCGGAGCTTCCATATACGTATAAAACCATCAGATTTTTGCATGCAAAACTTGAACTCGTCTGAAAAGACTTTGCCCGATACTTCTATCCCACTTTATCTGAAAACTAGAGTTTCCGTTCTACCTTTATGCTGCATCGTAAAGGAAGTCGAAGTAATATTTTCTGTGTTGATCCAAACGTCATCGCACTGTACGAGTGCATACTGAATGCACTTCAAGCAAGCTCGTTTCCTGATTAGTGATTTGTAACGTAGTTTGTATGATATGAGACAGACATATTGTGCGATTTTAATCGCACAATATGTCTGCCTTCTAGGGTATTAATCACGGCAGAGGGTTGAGGTCCTACATGTCATTCAGTACCCACCGATGGAGTTGTAAAATTCCCTGGAATTTTGAACCGCGGGAATTTAAGGGAATATTGGGAATTTTGAGAAAACAAATTCAACCAATCATCTTTTGTTTGATGGATTGTTTTGCCTTTCGTATATGAAGAGAAAAGAAGTCAACTACATAAATATGAAAACAAATATTTGTTCTATTTTCTAGTAATAAAGTTAATTTTTTCGTACTGAGAAAAATAAAAATAATTAATTAATATTCTATAAAAAATATCAAGATAATATTTCTCATGAATATCAGACTAAATATTGACATTTCCGTGTTTTTTTCGTTATAAATTCATGCTGAGAAAGTAATGGAGAAAAAAGAAAAATATAATATTTCCTTAACATTAATTTTTGAAGTTATTCTAAATTGGCCATTAACGCAAAAATGTTTTGTTTTCATGGTAAACTTTCTATTACCATAATTTGCAATAGAAATCCTGAAATAAGTAAATATTTTATTTAATTTAAGAAATACCTAATAAAGTTCAAAAAATTTCTGAATCATCTGAAAAGTTTCAACATTTTCGAGGTCTTTGAAGATGTATAGATCTTGAGAAATCAGTACCCAGAGCAGCCACCTCTGGCTGCAATAACAGCATTTATCCGCCCAGGCATGAAGTCAAACAGAGATTGTATGGCATGTACGGGGATCTCAGCCCATGCAGCTTCAACACTATGCCACAGTTCATCGACAGTAGTGGATGGTGAGTGATGGCGTGCCAATCGCTCGGCAACCATTGACCACACGTTCTCAATTGGTGACAGATCAGGAGAACGTGCTGGCCAGAGTAACAGTCGAACCTGTTCTGTATCAAGAAAGTTCAGAACAGTACGGGCAACATGCGGTCGTGCATTATCCTGTTGAAACAAAGCATTAGGGAGGCCTCGAAGATAGGGCAGAGCCACGGGCCTTTACACATCGGAAATGTAACGGTTGCTGTTCAAAGTGCCGGTAATGTGAACAAGAGGTGATCGAGACGTGTATCCAATGGCACCCCATACCATCACTCCAGCAGATGGGCCAGTATGGCGATGTCCAATGCAAGCTGGCAATGCGCGTTCTCCACGATGCCTCCAAACACGGATGCGGTCATCATGGTCCTGTATGCAGAACCGAGATTCATCTGTAAAGATGACGTGATGCCATTCCCGCGTCCAGGTTCGTCGCTGATCACACCACTGAAGGCGCTCCTGTCTGTGACGCAGCGTCAATGGTAGCCGAAGCCATGGTCGCCCAGCAGACAATCCATGCTGCTGCAAACGTCGTCGAACTGTTCGAGCAGAAACTCGTTGCCTTGCAAATGACTTCATTTCTCGACTCAGGTTCGTGACGTGGCTGTACGATCCCTTGTGACCATGCGGATAAGATGTCTGTCTTCTCTGCTGTTAGTGATGGGGGTCGCTTAGATCTTGCATGACGTTCCGTATGATTGTCCTGAACCCATCGATTCCATATTCTGATAACAGTCATGGGGTCTCGACCGACGCGAGCAGCAATATTGCGGTACGATAAACCGCAATCCCGGTAGGGTATAATCCTTCCTTGATCAAAGTTAGACACGTGCTGATAGGCATTTCTTCTTCTTACACGAGGCATTACAACAACTTTCTTTGCCGAAAACAACGTTGAAACGGAAATGGAGTATGAGAAAACTGCTCTTAAATCTCTGGTTTTATACACATTGTAGATGTCTCTACTGTCGCCTGTTTTGTATGAATGCGCTGAAAATCTAATCATTTGCATATCACAGCAAGTTCCACCTGTCATGCAAATTTCATGTGTGTGGTGTGCCGCTTTCCTGGTGTAGCAATTTTAATGGCCAGTAGTGTGTGTGTATATATATATAAAAGTTAGCTCTTCTTCTAATGTGCAATGGTTGTAAGTAAGCCTCATTATAAAGCAATAGCAGACGGGCAGCTATTTGAGTCCTAAGATGATACTCGTTCTAATTTCAAGAGATTCGTTTCAGATGCGCAGGAGTAAATCGGATAACCATATTCAAGAATAGGTCTTATATAAGCGAAAGATATGTGGTTCTGAGGGTGTTTGCATCAGCACCCCAATCTCTGCCAGACAGATATTTGAGAATGTTAAGGCGCTTACGAGCCTTTGAAACTAGATGGTCGATATGCTTGTTACAGTTGAATTCAGGGTCGAGAATAAAACCGAAATATTTAGGATGTTTTTCATAAGTGAGAGGCTGGAAAATTTAAAAACAACATTGGTTTGTAGTAATTATAGTTATATGGCCAGATTTGAAATGGTCTTCCTCTCCAGATGACAACAATGCTCTGAATTTCAAGGTCAGGATTTGGCTTCACAAAGTCAATGCTTTTGTAGTTGATATCCTTACTCAAAATCGCCAAACCGCCTCCTCTTCTGGAGGGTCGATCAAGTCGATAGATATTATGTCCCTTAATTTTTAGGTTCGAAGTCTCTTAATTTTGTTTCTTGGATAGCAATAATTTGAATATCATGCTCATTCGCAATATCTAAAATCTGGTCAAGTTTAACTCTTGTAGCTGTGGTTGTCAGTCCATTTATATTGCACTGTAGGATTTTCAGGGTTTTTTAGCTTTCTTGACGACTGTAGTAAACTTTTCGTGCGGGGCCCTCTGCCTAAACCCCGAAAGCGTCCCTGTTTATTCTGCGCGATGGACGATGCAGCATCATTTACATTTGTCAACAAAAGTCATATGGAAGAGGTAATGTGCAATTTCTGTTGGACCGAGGTCTGAAGCACACATGGACAATCCAAAGGTAGAAGTCTGTCTATGTTTCATTGCCTGCGGGTCTTAGCCCAGCATAATGGAACGGCCTTCACGTCATTAAAAATCGGAATCTTTCCAATTTACGCAGGAACAGAATTCTTCGACTGCTAAACAAGGGAAGAAATTTCATGTAAAACACTGAGCATCAGTTTTAACCAATATGAAGCTTTTCCTTTTGTTAAAAATATCAATGGCAAACGGATACAAAAACAAAAGTGGTCCTATTCATGGATGAAAAAAAGTTGCAGTCACTGTTAATCACGAGACCAGAGCACCTAGAAACCTGACTCAGATCTTGTTGGTATCACATTTAGTCTGGCTCCTACCCTACGGAGACCTGTCCGGCTTGTGTGACTCTACCAATGGTTAAACTACCACAGGCATAGCTCCCAGGTTATCAGAGCACTCAAACCCCATTAGCAAGTCAAGCTAAGGATACCTTTGGGGGGAAACTGAAGCTTGGAAATGAAATTGCAGACACCTTGGCCAGGGCGGGAGCTCGTAAGGCCTCGGAGATGTTGGCACCTCTCACCTTTTTGGAAATCTTTTCAAGAATAAAAAGCAGGATTAAGACAATATGAATTGTCCCTCCAGAGCACCAATGGTATCAGTATTCTCGTCCGGGAGGCTCACGGATTTTAAAGACATGAATAAACTACTCTCGCCCGCTTTCGAAGTGCTTACCTCAGATTATTAAAATTTTCTGAAGGCTAAAATATCTTCGAGACCTGTATATCAACTGTTTCGCTGAACAAGCTACGCCAGAACACATTCTTTAGTGCCTGAGGTTATCCACACACACACAAAAGCAAGATTTTTACGACAATCCTTTGACAGTGCTGGATATTTTTGGAGGTGTTTAACATTATGGACCTGGTCTAGCACTGCTGGCCAAAGGGGACATGCAACAACAACAAAAGTGGTTCGCGATTTTATGTACTGCATAACTTACATGTACTAATGTGTATACACTTATAAAAAAAGGCTATTCTATTTATGCATATTTTTGTGTGATAGCAGAGGACTAATTTTTGTCCTTCATGCTTAATAAAGTATCTCCAAAATTTGTAATAACTGCAGATTTTTATGATGGAAATAAAATGCATAAGAGTAATCTAAATGCAAATTCAATGAAGGATTAATTATATATACTTATTATAACGCCAGAATATTAATACACAAGGGAGATGAAACTTTCAAGACACTATAACAATATAAGTTTAAGTTAAGAAACATTATTATTATTTTGAAAATTTACCTATATACGATGAATGGATGAAAAATCGAAGGTAGTTCGCAACAATGCATAGGATAAAACTGTTATAAAAAAGGCAAGTGAATTATGATAATATTTTTAATTTATAAAAATTCTCATATTATTCGCGCATATTTTTTGTCAGAGGACGATCATGTATATTCTATATTTCATGCTTAGATAAGCAAATTATTCCTTAATAAGATGCTAAATAAAAATTGTAGGTTTTCATGAAATTATAAACATTAATGCATGGAAGTGTAGTTTCAATATAAATCTAATTAAAAATAACTATAAATATAACTTATTACAGTAGAATATTGTAAATACATATAGAAAATGAAACTTAAAATTTCTTTTTCGATGAGAATCGGAATAAAATGTTTACATAAAATTTATTTTAGAGAAAGTTTTACAAAATATATTTTATTTTATTTGAGTTATTTTTGTTCTTATGATTTAGCAAAGTATAAGTTCTCACATTTGAATGTATGATACCATAAGAAAATATACACTAATTGATAAACATAGTAAAATTTTGGTTTGCACTTCAAACAGGTTTTAGCAAATGAATTTTTATTGACACAAATGCATGTATGCACCCATATATGAGAACAAAAATATTTTACTTAAAATAAATCATAACCGGCAATACCTTGTATCTATGATAATTTTCCAGTAATAATTAATATCATACATCAATAATGATTACATTTAAGATGATGTTTAAAGGCTTTCCTCAATTATTGGTCATAAGTCTAGTTTTATTTGCAGAAACTTTCAAGTCCAAAAAAAAAAAAATCACTTTAAACTGTTGAAAACACTATCTTGTAAAAATTAATATAATAATATTTCATACAGCATTCTAATCTTATAAATTGTATTTTTTAAATTTATTCATACACACAATCAAACAGAACAGAAATATTCTTGTGATTTAAAATTGACTGACCAAGTTACAGAATGCGTTAGTGGTCAACTTTTCAACTCCACTGAATTCTCTAGATTGGGACAAATTTCTGTGAAAATATACCTCTCAGAATGAACAGAATATAAACTTAGACAATTATGAACATTTTATAATGTAATTCATATTGCTGAATACAGTAACAAAATTGCAAATTGAGGGTGCACAGATAGAATTTAAACTTTTAAGTAGATTAATTTCAGAAGTACAACAACTAATTTCAACTTACATACTAAGATGCTTTGAAAAAACTTTTATTAAATACACAATACAGGATCTAATAAAGTTAGATTTTGTAATTTTTAAATTACATGTTGTTGTTTAAAGATTTTTTCAATGGAAGCTATATTGTGACAACATATTTTGGATAATATCAAAATTATGCTGATACCACCAGGTATATATTAAAAAAATTTGTTTATTGTTAAATATTAAAATTTATTATTGATATAAATAAGTAACATTTTATAAACACAAAAGTCTCATTTACTATTTCATTTAATACCATTTGCCTCCATATTAAAGATATTGAAATTTTAAGCAGTTTATCAAAGAAAAGTCAGTGTATACAAGAGTGATTAATTTGCTGCTTTTGGATCACTTTTTAAAGTACTTGTAACGTGGACTATTTGCATGGGAAAAAAATGTCATCAAATGTTGAAATAATTTAAAGGAAAATTCAGAGTTTATTGATCACACTCACGATTTTGCATTAGATTTGAGCACATTTTTTAACACATACTATAATTTAAAATTTAATTCATATTCGAACTTTTTATTGTAAAGTTTTTACCAATTTGTTTCAGTGAAAATACAAATTATCTGTTATATTCTTTTCCCTAACAATTTGATGTAAAATAATTAAAATTTAAGATATTTTTTGGAGAAAATCTCTAGGATATAATATGCAAATAGTTTTTTCAAACTTTCCACACAAGGACTAATAAATTTGGCTTAGTCATCACTCAATCACATTTTGAACATAAAGACTAATTTGATAAGGATCCGCAGCTTAAATTATCCCAAAGCACTAAAAGTGCATTAACTAAGCCAGAAACGGAGATTTAAAATCAAACTGTTGAACCAAAGGACAGAATGCCAGCTGGCAGCTCAACTATTTCTACTGGGAACTACAGTTTGAAGAGGATTCCAAACTTTAATAAGCATAACTGATTCCAGGTCACAAGTTGTTAAAATGGAAGCCAGAGAGCTAATGAAAATTTACAAACTCAAAGTAATGAGGTGTTGCCATTCCCATCACTGTTAATTAACACTTTTTTATGTAATTATTAAAAATAATAAAGAATTCAATGATTAATTACTCTAAACAAAGTAATTCATCAAAATTGAGAGAAGTATTAAATTAATAATTTAACAATTACTTGATCACTATACATTAATTATTAATTAGATTTCTGTTATTTTCCAGGCTGTTAATAACAATGTATTTCAATTCCATGTGTTGAAATTTGATCTCATTTAAATATTTAATTGAAATCATTCTATGCATTATTTTTTTATAATCATGCAGGTAAATTTATTCCTAGGGTACAAAAAATGCATTAAATGTTGCCAAATCCAACAATGCCCTTCTTTTATTTAAACTGCAAATTATTTCATTTTTAGCATCATTAATAGTGGACAATTATAAATCAATATAATAAATAGGTATTTAAAATGTTTTTGATGTTATTTCCTGAGCAATTTTTATGGTGAAAATTTACTTATAATTGTTGTTAAGAATAAATTCCCCAGATGCAGTGCTTGAAAGTACAGAATTATTGATAAGGAGTAATTTGTAGCATATCAATAAATATTCCTTTAATCTGATAAATAAAATATCAATTAGTTTAAAATTAAAGCTTTTTTAAGTGAAAAAAACTTTACAAGTTTATTTTAGGCACAGATACTTTCAATATGTTATTAAAGCATTCTATTTAAAAAATAATAAAATATTTAATCATTTTAAAACTATAATTCTTTAGTTTGTAACACACGACCCAATTTTTCTGTGATAAAGCTTTAAATATTTCCTTCCAATAAAAAACAGGACTCTAATATTTTAACAAATAATAAAACATTTATTTTACATAACAAAATTGCAGATAGCATAAATAGATTATACAAATGTAAATGATAACAATTAGCATAAAAATATAATTGCAGTAAACAACACCAGTAATAAGCCACAATTGTTTAAGCATTATATGAAGTTGATGAAACATTTCCACCATGACCTGTCCAGTTAGTATGAATGAATTTTCCTGGTTCACTAAGAAGTTCATAAGTATGAGCACCAAAATAATCTCTCTGTGCCTACAATTAGCAGAATGAAAGAAATTTCATAAAAATATTAATATTTTTAACATAAAAAATAAAATAATGAAAATATTTTAAATATACTCTGGAAATGTAAAGAGATTTATTTACAGTAACATTTTTTATATTAATTTATTTTCTTGAATGAACTTTTATTCTACCTAGTTACTTTTATATTAAAAACATTGTAAAGTTAAAATTTTATTTTGCATTTTAAATGTAGAATTGTAACTATTGATTTTTTAAAAAATTTTATTGCATTTCCCTCCAATTTTTTAGTTTTATATTAAATTATTCTACATGCATATAAAAATTTTTTAAGTCCATAAAAAATAGAAAAAAAGGAAAAGAAATAGATTGAATTTACAAATATGCCAATAACTTTCTAATAACTGTACAAATGAATGAAACTAAAATTCTATGCACTATTCAACTCAAAATTATGTAAGAAAATTTAATTAAATACAAATTTCTTTGTACTTAATGAAATATAATTTCCTTTTTTGAATTGTAATTAACAAATTTGAAAGAGATATTAATGTAATATTTAACATTAGCATCTTTTTTAAATTACACCTTCTGTTAATAATTATACAATACTTAAACAAGTAGACTTAAAAATGATACGTTAAATATTATGATGATAGATTAATTTATTAATATACAAATACATATACATAATTGATCATAAAATCTAAATACTTTAAAAAATATTTATTAAATAAGAAATTCTAGATTACAAATCAATTTTTATTGATCTTAAAATAGGATAAATTAAAAATATATGTATAAACTAAACAAAAACATAATGAAATAAATCATAAATAAAAAACAAAATTCTAAGCAGATATATGCACTTCACCTGAATAAGATTTGCTGGTAATGTTTCAGATCTGAATCCATCATAGAAGGCTAATGCAGTGCTAAAGGCTGGAGTTGGAATGCCCAATGTAACTGCTGTAGCTAATACATGACGCCATGATTCTTGGCAGTTATCAATAGCATCACAAAAAAACTGATCCATCAAAAGATTAGACAAATCTGGATTTTTATCAAAAGCAGCTTTGATATTTCCCAAGAAAACGCTAAAATAAATAATTACATAAGGAATTAATATAATGTACAACTTTGCATTAAACATATTTTTAAATAAGAAATGTAAAATTTTTCAATTTTTGACAATTTGATTTCTTGTTTTTCTTCTATTTTATAATTTTTATTAAGATATTTAAACCTTTATCTTATTAAAATATATATCCAGATTTAAATAATTTTTCATTTGGTTTTTAAGAAATATTTTTTTTTTACATCTCTATTCTTATTAGGAATTTTTTAAAATTGTTTAAAAGATTAAAGGAATATTTTGACAAAAACTAAGTTTACAAAATAATATTTTAAAATTGTCAAACTAATGAAATGCTAACTATTTAGTTAACATTTTATTAGAACAACAAGGGAAACATTTCAGGCATATGAAATATATAAAACATACAAATAAAATAAAACAGACACATTAAAACAGATCAATGGGAAAAATGCAAAAACGAAAATAAAATCTGATAATTCTAAAATACTTAAGGATTCAAATAGATGTTATTGTAATATTAAAATATTATTACATAATTTGATAAAAGATGAAAACTGATAAGTTTGAAAACAAATTAATTTTGTCTAATAAATTAAATATTTACGATTATTTATTCAAGTAAGAAAAAAAGTGAATTCTTAAAACTAAGTTATAAATTTCAATTTAAAATTTGCATTCCAGGGTTTTTCCAAAAACACTCTATGAAAAAATGGTATAAAATTATGCAAGTGTCGCTTACCCTGTCTAGTGGTCAGAGGGCCTGACTGTGGATAGTGAGGTTCTGGGTTTGAATCCCAGTTCAGGTATGGACACGTACTCTCTTTCTCTGCCTATCCTATCTTTGTACGAATGGGTTGTGAATGGTTGCTTACAATATAAATGGGAACCTATGTGTGTACTGAGGAAGTCGAACTCCACACTAAAATATGGTTCAGTTGGAAAAGTGGAGCAGTGCACCCCATAATGCTAGCCAAACTGATACAAGACAACAAAAAATGATGCTAGTATACCATTTAAAAAATTTCCAAGACTAAAAATGTAAAACTATAATATTTATAAAATATTTTTGTAGTTTTACAATGGTTAATTAGAATTATAAATAAGAATTTTTTTAAAAAAATATAGCTACTTTTCTTTAAAAAACGAACGTTAAAAATGCAGGTGTGCAATGTATACTTTCCTCATGATTTACTGATCACATACAATTTATGTTTATGTGTAGTATCAGATTGCGATGTTAACAAATTAAACTCAGTGGCATGACAGCCCATATGGGGACCAAAGCCTATAAGTATTCATAAATGAGACCAATGGTGTGAGAAGCATTTCCCTGTATGAAACCCCCAATGTTTTGTTCTCAAGCATGCTTGGTACTCAGTTTTAAGACCCACTAAAGGATGAAAGGCTGAGTCAAATCTGTATACCACCAGGTTTTGATGTTAAAAAAATGACTTGATTAACAGCTAGTTTCTCTTTCCTTAGGCATAGTTAACTTCTATTACTGTTGTCTGTTTCCTTTACCACAGAAAATTGGCAGTTTCTGAATTAATAGATATACAGTTTTTGAATTAACAGATTTTAACTGCAAATATTGATTATGCAAATTCTTCCTCATAATATTCATTATTTTATATATTTTGTCTTATCATTTACTAATATCATCTTGATATTGATAAGTAAAACAATTAAAAATTTGTATGTTTGAACACTGTCATGAGTTATTTTCAAGGCACAAGATCATGAATTTAAACCGATTCCAGATATTTTATTCCTTTCTGGCTACATTTAAGCACACAATATATGACATCACATTTTATATTTAAATACTAATCAGAATTTAAATATTCATATCTATCTTAAATTAATTATCAATTGATAGCCTTAGTAAAATTTGACAAGCTGCTAAAAACTATTATATAATTCAATTTCTAAAATTAAAATTTTATAATGCTTACAAAAAACATATTGCTTTTATTTGTGAAATGATAATTCTATTTTCAAAACAATATTTTAATTTAAAATTAGATAATTTTTGTAAATGTTAGGAGTTTCCATGATAAAAGTGAAATTCCTAAATTCATTAACTATTTGAAATTTAATGAATATAAATATGTCATTTTAAATTCATTTTATGAACACTCAGTTTTACAAGTAGGGAGTAACATTGTTTAACAATTTACATCAAGCAATATTTCAAACACAAAATGAAGGTTCAGGAATTGAAACAGCTCACAAATGCATACAGATTATTTTTCAGACATTCAAGACTATTTCCACTTTTACGTAGAAAATTTTATTTCAAATAATTCAGAAAGGTTTATTTCAAATAATCTTTTAATAATCCTTATGAACCTATATTAATAGCTGAATAGTCATTATAGATAGACAGAATCACATTAATATAAAGCGGAAGGAAAAGAAATAAAAAAGAAAAATATTGGTATATTTTTATACTTTCTGTCATCTCTCACACATGCAGCATATATCTTAATAATTGCAATGGAATGTGGCTATAATCACACATTATAAAGCCACACACACAAGCTATACAAATTTTATATAAACCTCCTGAATAGGAAGAATTTTTAGGTCATGTTAGGTGAAGAAAGGATTCTAGTGAATTATACCTATCATTAATATGATGCCATTTATTAACAGTTGTTATGAAATTTTAAAAAAAATTGCAATGATTGTTGGAAAAAACAGTGAAAACAAAATATAACTTTACAAAAGTAATATGTCTGCTTAAATAAAACACCTTGTTTTAGTATGAGTTAAACAAATCTAAAGAACATTGAGGTCTGAATAGAGAAAAATCATTTTTACCGTTTGTTATAATATATGAACAAAAATCAAGAAATTTCTTTTATTTATATGCATAGTAAAGTATCACTATCAAATTTTTTTAATAGAGATTAATTATTTTTATTAAGTTTTTGACATTCTATGAAAAATTATATTATATATATATATATATATATATATATATATATATATATATATATATATATACACACCCACACACACACATCCATCAAATTTTATAAAAATAACAATTTAATCATGTTATGTTATCCAAAAAAACTGTTTAAATCCCATAGCTATCTTAAAAGAATATTTAGTTATATATTATTAATTATTGAGAATCTTTATTATTTTAAATACAACACAGATAAGAAAAATAAAAGATCTGAAAGAGCAGCATAAAACTTTAAGAGTTATAAAAAATGAATTAACTCTTAATAACGAAAAAAATTTGTTAAATAATTTATAAATTTTAATATTTAGAATAACCATTGTCATTTTTCTATAAGTAATTTTGAGAAAGCTCTGTATCCTCTTAAATAATTTAAACTAAAATTGAACCCTTAATAGTATACTAGTTTGGAAAGGCATTTAATATGAATGTTCAACGATTTCTCTTCATATAAAATTTTAAACCAACGTTTTCCTGAAATACAAAGGTGATTGATGTTGCATTGTGAACAAACTAGATGCCAAAGATAGTTATATGGCATTTTAGCACCTACAGCATAAATTTCTTTCTTTTCATAGATAGTGGGAAATATTCACAACTTGCATGAAAGACAACTCGAAAAAACTCCTGAAGACCCACCCTAACAAGCACGTAAGCAGGAGTAGAACAGCCAGCCTCCATTATTCAACAGAGGCTAAGATTGAACCGGAGATCTCATCCTCCAAGAATGCATGAAATACAAAGATTGAAAAAAATTACCTTCTGATAATACATCCTCCTCTCCACATCAAAGCTATGGCACCATAGTTCAATTTCCAACCAAAAACTTTTGCTGCTTCTTTCAGAAGCATGAATCCCTGAGCATAAGATACTATTTTTGATGCATAAAGAGCCTAAAAAAATTAAATTAGTTATATTCTTGAATACTTTTTATGTTACATTTATAAATATACATAAAACTATTAGTTTATATTAATATTTAAAAACAAACAATAGAATCTTAATATACTTGGTTAATGTAGATCAAAAACTAATTAGATAATTAATGATGACATTTGATTAGCTAAATGGGAAAACTGACACAGTTTTTATTGGCACTTAAAAAATACAAGATATCTTGTATCATTTAAAAAAGAGAAAGACTTATTATCATGTATATAATTTTACATACATAAAATCAGATAAAATTATAAGCAAATTATTGATTATTAAGACTGTAAAATAAATTTTATAGCCAAGACAAAGAACTATCAAACAATACAAATAAATTTTGTCAATACCAAATATGATTGATTTTTATTTCAAACTGTGTGTATGTATGCCTTTTAAAATAATCATTAATTTCTCAAATTAGTTTATCATATCTGAATGAATCATCATTAATTATTCCTTGCCACTTATAAGTATTCTTCATTAATAATTTTCATCTTTTGAAAAATAATTTTCTCCATTCATATTTACATTTTAAACAGTTACACACAGAACCTTAAATAAAATGACAAGGCATCTTGAAAAATTCTCCAGTTTGATTAAGATATTTCAGTTTCCTTTATGAGATTTATATAAAGGTTAATTAAATTTGGTGTAATCCATGGTGGTAAATCAGTTTTATAAAAGAAGAATAAATGGAGGTAATTTAAACTTTGATTATTTGACTTTAATTGCTTTTAGTATTTTATAAACAAAATCTATTATTAATTTTTTTTATCAAAAATAGTTGGGAGTTAAGAAAAGAATGCCTTTCAGGTGATTTTTTTAACAATTCTGTTATTACTATTGCATTAAATTCTAATCTTTCTCGTACATCATTACCATATATTAGAAGTTTGTCATCATAATTACTTAATGAATAAAATTGTAAATAACAAATAATCAAGTAGCATTTTTTTGAAAAGATTCATAAATAGTTTGGTTTTAAAAATAACAGATTTCCTATGATGATGTAAAAAAATTATTACTTTTATAGCTATAATGCAAAGTTTTCTTTAATAAAAGCTGTACATATAAGCATTTTCCAAAATTTCATGTGTATCTCACGTAAAACATATTTCATTTGCAATATAAGAAATACTCATAATGGGAAAAAGCTCTTTGTTTTTTCTAAATTTAAACTTGTATTCTTAAAAGAGTTGTAAGCAAATATTCCAGCAACAGAACTCAGTATTTTCAAAACTAAAATAATCAAGTGTTGCTAATTTATATTGACATAATAAATAAAATTCAAAATTTGGTTTCAATACTTCAAAAGCAATGAAATTACTTTTCGTATGTGTTCAATAAACTCCTTTTTATTTCCTTGATATCGAACTCCTGTTGGTCCTTTTAAGTATTTACTGGCCTTAACTCGATCATCTTTTAAAGAAGATAAGCATCTGGCAAAAACTGCTTCTCCTACAAGAGAAAATTCCCATTTATTTTAGTATTTATATGAAATAAAAATTTTCAGCTAAATTCTTTTAAAACTAATTTTGATTAATCTAACTTGATTAAGAAAAGTATTAATTATTTATTATAATTCAGAATTTGAAAACAAATATATTTCTTTTATCAATATTCAAATAAATTTTTTATGCCAAAGTTATTGTTTACCAATTAATGTTACAGGTTGTCCAAAATCTAATGCAGCAATTGCAGTCCATTTGCCAGTTCCTTTCTAAAAATAACAAGAAATAATAAATTTGTAGCTGAAATGACATTTATAATTAATTTATCTAAGAATTTTATATTTCCAAGTATATATATATCTGTGATCAATAAATGCTAAACTTAAAATAAAAGCAAATTTTATGAAAGTATATCAAATAAGCATAACCATATTTTAGTACTATTTATTAATTTGATGTTTTAATGTTTGAAACAGATAATGTACAATATTAAATGGTCCTAAACTTGAAAAGCTTATTCCCTACTTATTAACTGTATCTTTAGTTGATTATTAATAAAAAATGATATATAATAAATTCAAATAATAAACACACAAACGTTAACGAATTTGAAACAGTAATAATATTTCCAGTGTAATAAAATGTTATATAAAAGAGAAATTCAAATAAAATAAGAAAGAAACATGAGAATATTTGAAAATACTGAAAGGAACATGAGGCTTGAGAATATTAAAAGGAAAAAATAATCTTTTTTTTAAGATTATTCAAATATTTTCACTGTTTCATTGTATTTTTCTTTAATTTAAATAGTATTAATATGTTCTGTTGATTTTTGGTAAATCTCATTTAAAAATCAGTCAAGGCAATCTTGTGCAAAATCATCACAAATTATTTCAGTTTCATACAACATTAATCATAAAATATTGTATAACATTAAGACCTCTATATAAAATTTAAAAAAAAAAAACCCTGAAAATGTCAAATTGAATTTTGAAATAAATTTATTTTTAAAGTTTTTTAGCGATAAAATTTAGCAATCAAGAACGTAATTTCAATAAATTTGGATTTAATTCTGCATTTTGAAAAATATCCAGTTTAATGCAAAATGATATTTGGCACTAGTTTAACTTTAAATTTTGCAATTCTAAGTTTCAATTATGACATTAAGAATTAGAAACTCCACTTTTAATCTTATTTTTTCACTAAAGCAAATGAAAGTTATTTAGGCTGAAAATAGCAGGTGTTACTTAAAAAGGAAAACAATGAATAAAAAGTGTTGTTGTTATTTATGACACTTGGACAAGCCAAGCTCGCTATGCCTTGGCAATGTGAATAAAAAGTTGATACATGATTTAAGAATTTTTGAAGGAAATAAATTTTTAACATCTTTATGTATAATCTAAATATCTGAAAATATTTGCGTTTAAAAAGGAACAGATATATAGTTCACAAAAGACATTTATGTTAAAATATAATATATATCTTCTAGTAATTATATATATACATATATTAAAGTGAAAAGGAGAAATTCCTACAGCATACAATTTTAATTTGTATTGATTTGTATTTTAATTATTTACAGTAATAATTTTCAAAGAAAATATTTCTGGAAAGAAATTTTTATAACAAAAATCAGCTCACCAGCTGGAATAAGTATGATAGAAACATGATTTTAAAAATATGAAAGTTGAGAATGTTAAAAATAAATGAATTTAAAAAATAATATATTTCACTGTATATAATCTGCAGGTTCTGTGTGTTTAAAAGTTCTCAATTTCGTTAAATTATACATACATTACCACAGATAATCTGATGAAAAACATCTATTAAAAAAACTTACAATAAAGTTTTTAAAAAACATGCAGTTTATGTTTTATTAAAATAAATAACTGATGGCGCCACAACTCAGCTGAATACTTCAATATAATCAATTTTATCCATTTACAAATTCTGTTCCTTGGAAAGATATTGCAATTACTTTTGCTTGTATAGAGTCATTTTGTTTTGACCTAAGCTGTTTTATGCAGAAAATATTCAAGTTCACAAATCGTGATGTAATTCAAAATTGTATAAAATATATAGGAGATTTTAAACTAAAAGCCATAGAAAAAGTAAACAAAAATGGCGACAAATCTGTTAATACAATGTGAGAAACAAAGTAAGTGCAGTAAAAAAAGTATTCAATGGGAAGTCTGATCAAACTGGGTGTGTTATCTCAGTTAACTGCACTCAGAAAAGAAGTGGATGCAATCAGAAATTTTTCATAATAAATGTTTTTTCTGTACAATTTATTATATTTTTAATCTTACTGTGTATTTTTATTTTACACAAGATAACATTAAAAGTAGTGTATATTTTTGACTGTCAACTGAAAAATTGCCATGGATTAGATGCCATCGTGGCTTATATACAAGAAAATGCAGAAAATTTTTTTAATTCAAAAATTATTTTTAATGCATTTTAAATAACTTTAAATGCAAATCAGAAAACTTAAGATGCATGATTTGTAGGCATCTTCATACAATAGTACACACATTAAAATTGTTTTCTAAATAAGTCCACATTTTTATAATTCAAATTAACTAACCTGTCCAGCAGAATCTCTTATTTTAGTAACTAAAGGTTGACCATCTGTTTTATATTTTAGGATATTACTTGTTATTTCAATGAGAAATGAATCTAATTCACCCTTATTCCAATCATCAAAAATCTGAAAGACATAAGATTTCATTTTATTTTTCAGATTTCAAAAATTACTTTTACTTACTAAATATATTAAAAGTTACAATATGTACTTATAAAACATGTTTACATAAAAGTTTTATTCACATTTCTTACTCGCATTAAGAATTCATATAATTAATGATCTGTCCTACTGTTATTAATTTTGAATTTTAAATTTTACTAAAGTTTAAATAAAGGAATGCTAGCAAAACATCTTTTAAAAATATGATTTATTACAATTAAAATAACAGTAACATAGTTATATAATTGCTTTTTTTAAATTTATCTGTTAAATATAAACTTTTCTTAGCTACACAAAATTTCTGATTCAATAAAATTCTAAATTAAATAAGTTAATTTAACTGTTGAAAACATAAAAATTACAGCTCAAAATTCATTAATATGCAAGTTATTTAAATTACTAAATAGAAATTTAAAATTTTGAACATTTTTTACATAGTTTACGTTTTTAATAATTTTTTAGGATTCACATTTTTCAAGTCAAGCAGTAATCAGATACTATAATTCTATTCACATTAAATACACATTTTACAACTAAGTACATTTTAGAAAATTTTCCAAAACACAAATAATTTATGATTTTTTAAATTTTGTTTTTTACTATATTTAAAAATTTTTAGATATTTTTTTGAACTATAAAGTAATAAATTTATTCAGATTTGGTCTTTTTCAGTTCAATTTCACAAATAAGAAGAGTGAAAAATGATTGAATATTATAAATTTCAATTAAAAATACTTAAAATTAATTTCCAAAATAAATTTTCTTATTTTGCTAAAAATATTTATAATGCTGGGTTTGATAATGAGTTCTAAACAATGCATTTTTTAAAATTCAAAACAAGATTTCTATTTCAGTTAATTTTTGATCTACAAACAATATTTATTTTTTAAAGGCAAATTAAATTATGTGCCATTTTTTGAAAAGAATTTATATTTTTTATTCACTCATAGAAAAGAACATCTTTGCACATTTTATTATTACAAAATTGCAGTTGTTACATTTTGAAAAAAAAATTATGAAATAAATAGGAAATAAGAAAATATAAATATTTTACTTGCAATTCTCAAAAGATAGATTTTATATAAATCTTATGATTATTTTATAATTTTTAAATCCTTATTATAAAAATTTTTACAAAAATTTAATTTTTTTATGTGTGAATAAAGTTTTATTTTAAAGATTGGAAATTCATTTTTACAATTAGTAGTATCTTATTTATTATAAAAATTATTCAATTATGTATTATTAGTGGTATAATATGTCAAATATACAAAGATTTCTGAAAAAAATATCAGATAAATAAAATATATGCATCGATAAAATTTGTTGATAAAAGGTTAATAAAATATTTTTTTAAAATATTTTCTAAGAATTTTTATTTTTTTCTAACACTAATTTATTAATACTATTTTACTAATTTTTAAAAAAATATTTTTTCTGAATACCTGGCTCATTTCATCATGATCAAGACCAAGAGCATCTTTTAATAAGTGATATGCTTCACAAATTAACTGCATGTCACCATATTCAATACCATTGTGAACCATTTTCACAAAATGTCCAGAGCCTTCATCACCAACCTATATATAGTATGTAAAGTGTAAAATAAATCAGATATTAAAAATATTACATTTACAATTAAACTTACAATACTCTATGCATATAACATGTTCTTATTTCAATTACTCATCTGAGAAAAATTAAATTTAAATTAAGAAAGCACCTGCTTCAATATCAGATAATAAAATCAACAAACAATAAATATTTGACTTAATGACAGAAAGTTATCATCGCTAATGAGTAAGCAAGTTGAAACTTTACAAAAATGATAACAAAAGAGTCATTTTATAAAACTATTTTGTGTATTTTATACCTATTTCATATGAAAAACATCCTGAAGACTAACAAGAAAACTTTTTTATATTTTACACAACTAAAATAGAGATATGAAGAAAATACCAAAAATATTAAAAGATTGGCGATAAACTATAGATGTGAATTAAAGCATATTAAATTATCTATTCGGCGACCATATAAATGTGGCTGATATAATTTGTGAACTTAATCATTGATTCTATTCTTCACAAAATAGTATTAATAAAAAAAGAGAAAAAAACAAAAGAATAAAAATAAAAGCTGAAATAACATTTCATCAAAAGAACAACTTAAATTATAATGATAAAATTTACTACGACATTCCCAAATAATGGTTTAATTGTAAAAGTGTCAGAATATATACATATAATGAGGGAAAGAAATAGCCAAATGTATTTGCAATAAGAGCTATTCTTCTCAGACTTTGTATTTGAAAGCTTTCATATTTAATTGAGACTTCTAAATTTGAGTATAAGGCAGAGGAAAATTTTGTTAAATTTTTCAATCCATGATTGTAATCTGCAAAATAGGTCTAATTCAAATAGCACTAGAAGTAGATTCAAATCTGTATGGTACAGTAATCAGTACAGGATAATAATGCCTTAATGAATAAAAATTAAATAAAAAATTTTAAGTTTTTAAAACATTTGTCTTATTTCATACATAGACTATGCAATTTAAATCCATTAAAAAATATATAAATCTTAAGTGTAATAACTATACATTATCAAAAAAGTTGAATTTTTCCAACTTCTAAAGTATTCTTCTTAAGATCTAAAAGTAAAGTAACTTCTAAAGAATCTAAAGTTAAAAAACTATCATTGTTTGAAAGTTCTATTACAGTTTACTCCATTTAAATAACCATATTTTACTGTATATAATCTGAGGATGTGTTAAAAAAGTTTCAAATTTCATTGTGCGTATTATATGCCACCACAGATAATTTGATAAGAAAGATTCTCTGTTACAAAAGTTTAAAGTTTTGAAAGAAATGCCACTTATGTTTTAAAATATATGTCCAATTTTGTTCAAGAAGGAATTATATTCTTCATAAAGATATTACATTGCCATTTCACATTTACTATTGCCATTTAAAATTTTTTCCTGACCCAAGCTGTTATCTTCTGAAAATATTCAATTTCCTTTATCATTATGTTGAAGCAAAAGTATACAAGTTTCATAGCAGATTTCAAACTAAAAGTAGTTGAAAAGGGAAAAATTAAAAAAAAACTACAAACTCGTTAATGTGAGATAAAAAGCAAAGCATGCAGTGTATAAAAGGAAAACATATCGACTGCACAATTCGAAAATAATCAATTTCTTTCATTTAATTATTAATATATATATATAAGCAGATTATTGATTATTTACCACTGAAACATACAATACTTTCTTCTTTTACTCGAAAAAAGTCTTGTGGGTAACAAGTGGCTGTGGATTACAAGCGAAAAAATACAGTACTAATATTCTATAAAAAGCTTCAAAACCATAAAAAATAGCAAGAAAATAAGATTAGAGAAAAACATAGTAATAATAAATATACGTGATAAATAAAGCATTTATGCACTTTGGGCTGAAAATGTATAAAGGTTTTGAAAATCAATATTTAACCCAACTATGGTGATAAAGTAATATAATATAAAAATAAATAAAAAAAAAAAAAAAAAAAAAAACAAGTAAAATAATGGTATTACCAAATTTTATAAAAATCAGCTTCACTTTTTTTACCATCAAGGTTAGTTTTTCATGATTTTCCCAGTAACTTTTATCTTAATCATTCAATATTTAGCAGGGAAATTTTCATCAAACACTAACTGGTTAAATTCAGTAAAGAAAAAACTCAGTTTTATCAAGTTATAATGTTAATTACAATAAATAGCATTACATGCATTCAGACAAAAACTTTTTATTTTACATTTAATTATAGAATTTAAAAATTATGAACTTCATCTAAAAACATTCAAAATTTTCAAGACTGATAAAAAGGTAAACATGCATGTAGCAATGTTATTATAAAAAAGTCAAGATAAAATTAAATAACACAGATAAAAGATTTTTACCCAGTCACAACAAGGCTCTCCATCAGCTTTAGCACATATACTTTGGAAAATGTTCTTGATATGTGGCCTAAACATAGGAATTTAAAATTATAAATTCTCAAATAATTAATCATTTCAAAAACTCAAAAGTATCAATTTTATTAAATGAATGAAATGAATAGAAATATTCAGCAATTACAAATTTAAAAAAAGAAAAGTTCTAATAAACTTTTATATTTAATAGAACATTAAGAAATAGAATAATTTTAAAATGTTTTGTAAATTGTAACCCTGGTACTGTAGTAACAAATTTTAATTTTGTGAATAGTGGTCTTTTTTAATGCAATTAATTTTAAGTTAATAAATAGAAAGAAAATTTTTTATTGCAAAACTATACTTTTTAGTATAACTTTAATGGAGGTGAAAAATTTTCCTAATTATGATTTATTTAAAAATAAGAATATTTCAATTAATTTAAAAAATAAGAGAATTTTAATGAAAGTTAAAGAATAGAAACTATATACACACCAAGCTTCTATTGCTCCTCCAGGCATCAAAGATGGTCCATATCTAGCACCCTCTTCTCCACCACTAACACCAGATCCAACAAATAATATACCTTTTTCTTTCAAAGATTTGCATCTTCTAGTAGAATCTGTATATTCTGAATTCCCCCCATCAATAATAATATCACCGGCTTCCAAAAGGGGCACAAGTTGTTTGATAAAAGCATCCACAGCTTCACCAGCTAAAATATGCAAAAAATATACAAAAAATTTAATATTAGTTTAATGTACAAAACTTCAATCTTAGAAAATATTTTTGGTTTAATATAAATAAGATTTTAGTTTTTATATACTTTAATTCGGGCACAATATTTGTATCATATGTGTGATTTCTCTTTTAGAAAAGAAATTTCTTTCATGAAAAGATGGGAAGGATTAGCATTACTATATTAAACTTGAATAATTATTAGAAAATTTAAAAAACAAACTCCAGTCAATGTTCAAGATGATCTATTATACAAGTGCTTCTAATAAAGTAGTACTAATCACTGACACCTATAACTTCAACATTCTGTCTAATCTTTGAAGACAGTTGTCTTAGATTCATGATATAGTTTGATTACATGGACTTCCATCTTAATAAATCGAAATTTACTTGGCTTGCTAATCTGGTAGGAACACATCTCTCATTTACTGTTGTGTGTGTGTATTATATATATATATATATATATATATATATATATATATATATATATATATATATATATATATATATATATATATATATATATATATAAGACATTGAAATATTATTAGCGATGAAAATTTTTTGTTCAGTTTCATGTTCTGAATATAATATATACAAAATGCAATGAAAATTTTCAAATCTATGATATAAAATATCTAATGTATTACTAACAATCAAATATTATTACAAATGTCACATTTAAGCTCAACAATTTTATGCAGACAACTATGTAAACTAAAAACTTTATGTTCAAATTGAATATATTAGTAATCATTGTACCATTTTTTATCACCAGCTAAAAGAACTAATTCAATGTTATGTAAAATATATACACAAGAAGATTAAACAAAACAAATTTAATTAAATTAGCACCCCAGTAAAGCAAATGGAAGTTTTAAATTTTATACCAAATACAAACAAGAATATGTCTAAATTAGAAATACTTCTGTATTAATAAGTAAATTAACTGTTATTGACTAATATACTCAAGAAGAGAATAAAGCAATCTTTATAACACCAAATATTTACTTGTCCCATAATCACTGGGAAGTATAAAATTATTCTGATACAAAAAAGAGCATTTTATTTACTTTATATTCAGATATTTGTCATTATATTTTAATGATCTGAACACAATCTGAATTGGATTTATAATTTTTAAACTCAAACAATCATTAACATATTATTTTATTTGTTTTCACCTTTAACAAGAAGCATAACTCTTCTAGGTTTCTTGAGTTTTGCGACCATTTCTTCTATTGATTTTGCACCTATTACTTTAGTACCTTTGGCTTCATTGTTCAAAAATTTTTCAACTTTATCGACTGTACGATTGTAAGCACATACCTAATACAAAACCAGATAATACAAAAGAAATTAATATACACTTTGCAAAAACATTTTTTACAAAGGAAACTTAAAGAATTATTTAGAAGTTAAGAGAAACTTATAAAAAATATAAGTGCTATTATACAAAAAAATTTAATACTGTTATTTAAACTCATAAAAAATAAGAGCAGCATTGATTATTAAAGATTAAAATTTTAAAAATTTCCTTTTAGCAATCACAATTAATTAATATAACATACACTGTCTTATTATAAATAAACTTTTAATTATATATGAATATATATTAAAGAAAACAAATAGAATGTCAGTCCAATATGCTCAAATAATAAATTTTCCCCAAAGAAATGACATATTTCTATAAAAGACTAAATTCTTTTAAAACTTATGCAATTGAAAAATTAAAAAAATATTGAACAGAACTAATTTATCATTTAAAGTGGCAATACGTATTTAATTCTCTGCAGATGGGAACAATAATAGAAACCAGGTAGTTGATCTCTAGCTGTCGTGATGCCATGAGCTGCTAAAATATTGTGTTCCCCAATTATGCAAATGTGTTAAATGAAACTGTCCGTTTTATAATTTCGATACCTTTTCTTTTGAATCTATTAATAAATTATTTTCAGAGCTAGCCAGCAATGATTTTTATTCCAAGAGCAGTTACAATACAATAAAAATTTTATTTCTCTCTTACCAAAAATTTCTATAACAAATATA
The DNA here is from genome assembly GCA_037975125.1 of Latrodectus hesperus. Taxonomy (NCBI): domain Eukaryota; kingdom Metazoa; phylum Arthropoda; class Arachnida; order Araneae; family Theridiidae; genus Latrodectus; species Latrodectus hesperus. Next base: position 54,968,585 of record CM075860.1, read on the forward strand.
TTGTTAACTTAAAATGTTCTTATACATTTAAGTTAACATAGATTTGACAATACAATAGATTTGACTTTAATGTGCAATTTAAAAATATAAATGCAAATTTTACATAAATTTGCATATTTATCAAAGCCATTTCATGGTTTCATTATCTAATAATCCTTTATCATAAAAATTTAATTATAAAGATTTTTGATTAAATATATATTAGATTTTCTCACCAAACATAGAGTAACAGAACTAAATTGTTTCACTAAATAGAAAAAAATATTTACAAACTGCAGCTGTTACTTTAATTTGCTTTCCTTTTGTAATGAAAAAGTAATGATTTATAATGTACCTGTCACTGGCTAAAATACTAGATAAAAGCAGAAAATAATCTTGATTGTGATTTATTGAAAAGTCATAGTTAAATGTAATTCCATAGAAAAGATGCTTCGAAATATACTTACAACAAATCCATGATCATTCATGTTAAGTATGAGATTTTGACCCATGACAGCCAGTCCAATTAAAGCAATATCTGCCCTGTAATTCAATAAAAACCATGTTAGTATAAAATATTCATTAAATAGTGTACTTACTTGCATGAAATATGAAGTGAAGTAATTAAATTTCATAAGAAAAAACATCAGAGACCTTTTTATTTAAGTTCAAAGCTATAGTTTTTGAAAATTTTGCACTTAAATTGAAGTTTATTAATTTTTAAATTAAAATAAAGAAATTAATAACTTTTAGACATTTTTTAAAATTTATTAATGGAAATAAAAAATATCAATAAAAGGAATTATAACTTAATATTTAATCACTTTAATTTAATATAAATTAAAAGGGATTAAAATCACAGAAACAGATAAAATTTAAGAACAACAAAAACCTGTCACCTTTTTAAATATAACACTCGTCACTTTTGCACAAATCTACGACAGGAATTTCCTTTTCTTATGCAAAAATTTGTATTGAATGAAATTTAACTTTTTCAAAAAATAAACATGTTTATATTTCAGCAAAATTTATTATATTTTTTAAATATCATCTGAATTAACACATAATCACACTTTTTTGTGAAAATCTATTCTTTATTAAATTTAATCAAAATACATAGAACTATAAATTTTCAAATGAAAAATGCATGAAATATGAAAAGATAAAAACTTTTACAGAAGAGACTTTCAGAAATTCTATTATACATCTTCAAATAAAAAGAGTAAGTTCCCTCTCCCCAAATATAATTTTCCAATTTACTATCATATAAAAAAGAATGAATACTTTATACAATAACTTTGAAAAAATGCACAACTGTTTTATTTAAAAGGATTCTCAAAGAAATTAAAAAGTAAATTTCATTGGTCATCCAAGATTAATATATACAATATTTTTAGTTAAATATTTTAAAAGCCTCCACCATATCTAACACAATATAAATTTTTTCATTCCCTTTTTATTTTTAACTGCAAAATAAAATAATCAAGACAATTGAACAGTATTATGAAAGGAATTACCAAGAGAAATTAATATGTAATAAATGAAACTATAAATTGTAAAAAATTGAAAAATATTAAAAAACCAAACATAAAAATATTAACATTAGCATTATATAAATCTATTTAATAAATTAATTTACGTTTCTGTAAAAAATATGCAATCTTAAATTCCATTTTCTTAAGTTTGAAAATATTTTAATATTGAAATATAAAAATTAATATTTTTTTTCTTGTCTTATTCAGTACATTTAAGATGGCTTTTACAGAATCAGTATTTTTAACATAATATTTGTAGTGTCATGAGGAAAGAGACATGATATTTTCTTCTGTTACACAATTTTCTGAGATATAACTTTCCCACAAGCAGATTTTCTGAGAAAGACATTTACTTATCAAAAATTCCTTTTCAAAGCTACATTGTTACACAAATAAATCCACAGTTTTACAATAAATTAAAAATAATTTATGCCTATAATACCTATATATACAATAAACTAAAATATAAAATAAAAAATGTTGGTTGCCAGAGAAAAATTGAAAAAAATAAACAAATTTAAATTTTTTTTAAAGGAGTTTATATCTTTTTATAAGAAAGTTTTAAAATATCAACAGCAACAAATCGGCCTATAAAACTTCGCTTTATTTCTACTCTCTTTTTTAAAAGTTTATTTAAAGTATTACTCATAATTTATTATATATATACAATATTTTTCTTTAATACTTAATTTCCTATAAAATGGATCACAGAAAATAGGATTATGTCTAATTATGATATATTTAATGTCATATTTTATAAGAACTTCCCTTAAATATCAGAATTGTTTAACAATTTTTTGACATTTTACTTTGAATAATTAAATTATGGTTTTGAGCTTGTCACTTTATGGTCACTTTTTACACATAGTTGATTTAATCAGAACATTAAGTTTTAACTAGCTTTTAAGTCACTACAAACATCTAAGCATGTGAATCAAATTATAAACTACAGAACTGAAGGCACTAGAGTTAATCCTTACACTTAATTTCATTTCATTTAAGGAGTGTTTTGATCTTGATTGGTTTTTGATTTGTTTATCAATCAAAGGTCCTTTTTTTGTAATAAGGGCTTATTAGATTGGAACCAACATGTTAAAGAGGATTCGAAACCACTAAAAGCATCCAAATCCAAGGTGGGATTTAAGCCCACAAACTGTTGAACTGAAAGCAAAAATGCTAACCATTGAGGTGCCAGCTCAGCAACAAGGTGGGTGAGTCGATTTGCTATTCTATCTAGCATCAAGGCGATTACACATCCACATAACATTTACTTGGTTTTGAACAACATGATCAGCCGATTTCTCTGAAGGACAATCTACAATCCCAATAAGCTACAATTTTTCTTTATGAATTGAGAAACTTGCTCAAAAGACACTCTGTCTTAAACAGTTTATCAAAGAAAAAACTCACAAAAAAGCAGTGTCCTACTTTAAATCGATTTCTTCTTTCATCATATAGCACTTGCAAGTGGCACTACAATCGTTAATGATATGTGTGAATCATTAGTATTTTATATATATCATTGCTGTAAACATATAATGCAAATTTCACAAAATTTGCATTTCTTTCAGAATGCTCCATTTTGAAAGCCAGCAAATGCACACATAATAGTTTGTATAGTAAATTCATTTTATAGAGGTTTAATAAAATTTGGTTATTTCAAAAATATTAGGCTGTCAAGTATGACATGGAGAAAAAATAACACACGTAATTGAATTCCATTTTTTTAAATAATTTTTTTTTAATCAAAGTATGCACCCATATTATCGATACACGTTTGCCATTTTAGAGATAATTCATTTATTCCTTTGCTTTAAAAGCCTGGATCACAAGAGTCGATGAAGTCTTGAAACGCCATTTTGACAGTTTGCGTGGAATTGAATTTTTTTTTTTTTAAATAAACAGCTGTTTAAATTTTGAAAGAAGTGGTAGTCAGTGGGAACAAGGCCTGGCGAGTATGGTGAGTGATGGAGAAGTTTACAACTTCAACTCCTGTAGCTTTGACACGGTCATTCGTGCGACATGTAGTTGTGCAAGAGAAATGGAGTCTTGACAAATTCTCCTAACCGCCGCACGACCACAAGTCAATTAATTTATTTTGGCTGTTTTATCTCAAGATTTCTCATCATTTTATCTAGTTGATAACAATAGACATCCACCGTGATTGATTGTTCAAGTTTTAAAATTAAGTTAAAGTAAATTTGTAGTGGATGACACTTGACTCAACAAACACACAATGACCATCAACTTCTTTTGTTGAATGTTTCGTTTTTAAATATGTCAACCAATTTTTGGTCCCTATTAGAGATGGCAAGCAATTATTGAAAAATGTCGTGCTTCTATTATCAATATTTTACCTACCACAAAATAATTCTAATTTGTCCATTATCAAATTTCTTATAACTTCTGTATTTGAAATTAATAAATAATTTATATAAAAGTTCAAAAAAAAAGAGAAAAAAACTCACGATATTTAAGCATTTTAACTATTGCAACATCTATTTTTCATAAATAATTTCCTGAATATAAAATATTTGCAATTTATAAATAGTAAAAAACTTGAAAAAAAAAATCATTAAAATTTTTGAATAAAATTTAAAAGGACTAGAAATAAATCTAAGCAATATCAAAATGTTAAGTCCATGTTTCATATTAGGATTAAAGTAATAAATTCATTAAAAAAATATTTAAAAATTGAAATAAAGATTTAAGTATCTTAATGATGTTAAATTTCAAAATATCTAGTTGAAATAAAAGTATACAAAATTTGCTATAATTGTATACAAAAAAAATAAAATATTTACATCTGCAAGTTGAATTGAGCAAGAATTTACAAAGTGAAACAAATCGGAAAATCTTTTTTGAAAAAGAGACGTCTCTACAGATATTTTTCTCTTTATTGATATACTCGCAAGCACGTCGAAAAAAAATGAGACAAATGCTGGGAGCCATAAGCGATCACGTGGGAGCATTATCGTTAAAATGTCTATTTAACCGGTTCTATGCAAATGGAACGTTGGGAAAAACCATAGTTAAAATCGTTATAGGTGCAACGGAAGTGCGGCGATGAGATGATAACATTTCACTTTCTCTGAATATGATTTTCCTGCTTCCTTTCTAGCTGACATTTCCGTGATAGGTAAAAATTCAAGGACACAATTTTTTTTGGTCATACATATAACTTTTTTTTAATTTAAAAAAAAAGTATTCATAAAAGTAAATTTAGCATAATTTATTATAAAAATTTAATCAAGTTATAACTATAAATTATAAGTTTATATTGTTTTGCTGTTTCAAAATGTTTAAAGATACAAGCAAAATATGAGCGTAAAATATGGCAAAAAGATACAATTCAGATTTCAAGATAATCTGACCCAAGCTCCCAGAATCCTGAAGATCTCTCGGATTGGAAATTCATACGTAATAAAAAATTAAGATAATTAAATGTCTGATTCACATAAAATTCGTAATTTTATAATAATAAAAGTATAGCATTTACATTTTATAATGTATTATATAGATAATTATAAAATATCAATTTTTAAAAAACTTTGATGATATAATATTACTTTTTTAAAAATGGTACACGATATATAAAACTTACAATAATATATCTATTATACACATAAAGAGGAAAATATATATAAATATATTCTTCAACTGTGGATTGCTCGCTGCTTAATGATCACTTATAGCAGTTAATTTGACCAGGACTCATAAATTTTACGTTTGGGTTCAATTTATTAGTAAAAAATAATGACGAAATTTGAAAATTTCTTTCGCGCGAAACTCCGAGAAAATATACATACTTCAACTGTCAACAAATATTGCAATCAAACAAATAGGCTAAACTTCTTTATAACGATACTTAAATATAGCATAATAACTCAAAAACTGGTCACATAAAAAATCAAAAAAGAACTATTTTATATTAAAAAAATAACTTTTAAGAGCATTACATTGTTTATAAACATTTTGGCACATTTCTCGAAAACAAAAGTATTATTAGTAAGAAAATGAACAAAGACAAACTTCTAAATTAAAAATCTGAAAAAAGAGAAATGCAAAAATTAGTTTTTGAATTTCTATACATTATAGAATAATGTGAAATTAATAAATTAAATTTTTTGCATAATTAATATTATAACGAATCTTTCATCTCTGGATAAGTATAAGAGGTCAATTTAGAATATTTTAAAACCGTAAGTAGGTATGGATATATTTTAAACTACCTATGAAAAGTTTTTAATTTATTAGGATAAATGAATTCGCGAATAACTGATAAGAAAGAAACTTTAACACGATAGCCTATAATATTTAATAATCATTGCTTTAAATACTCTATTTGTTCCAGTGTTTTAGAATATTTCCAAAATTTTTAAATGACACAAAAATGTTTTCCACTTCATGAACTGATTGCTTATTTTAAAATAATGTTGCAAACACAATTTATTTCAAAATCAGTAGTCCCAAGTTTAATACGAATTTAAATAGTGGAAATAAGAAATTGAGACTCCAAGTAAATTCCTGGATTGTCGAAATTTTAAATTTAAAAAAAAATTGAATTTATAGTAAAGAAATGTTACAATTGATCTTCATTTAAAGAACTGTTTTTTTTTTTTCTTTCTTTCTTTTCAAAATGAGAACATATCTTCTCCTTCATTTTGAAGAAACAGAATGTTTTTAAAGATTTTCTAAAACAAGTAAATTATGTAATTTTATGTACATGAATAATCATAATTTTCCAAAGTAATGACTGTCATTGATTTACTTATTGTGTATATAAATTGTTTAAATACGTATTTAAATTGATTTATTATCCTTTTTTTAATGTATATAATTCTGTGGATTATTTGCGATAGCCACAGCATTCAATCCCGCTAATAACTGGTTGAGTAAAGATACGGAATAAATCTCAAATAAAGTTAAGACACTCGAGTATTATGAGGAACTTCTAACTTATTTTTCATTCAGTAAAATAATGAGTGCAAGAATGTGAGTTTTTTTTTTTTTTTTTTTTTTTTTTTTGAAAGATAGGTCATTTTGCAGCTGTTGCACGATTAGTACATTATGCTAAGTTGAATTGGAATTGTCTGAGTGATTGATCGATTGGCTAAAATTGAGGACACGAAAAGTAAGAACTAGTATACTAAAACTTTAAGAACGGGGAAATAGCTAAACTCAAGCTTTAATATTTAAAGATTTAACGTTAAAATAAATTTAAGAAACTGCTCTTTAAATGCAGTTTATGACGAGAAGTATCTTAGAACTAAAAAAAAAAAAAAATAGTTAAAGCTATGGCGAACATCGCAAAACAATTTATCGAATAACTGAAATGTAGAAATATTTTATATAGGACTGTTTGAATTGCCTTTTCTTAATTGAACCGCATGGAGAATTTTCCGAAAAGTATGCGGATTTTATTTCTATTGAACGTAGAATTTAAATAGACAACATTGGTACATCGTAAAGTGGAGAAATGATATTGATATAAGTATTCAATTTTCAGCATCCTGACTTCAAATTCTTGGTAATTTCTCTTGGTAATTCCTTCCTTAGGATATTTTTTTATTTAAATTGGCGTTTACGGTTTTAACTCCTTCCTATTAAACAGAATATAGATTTGAGGACACGAAAGACAAAGGCTATCGTACAATGCTATCATGCTGGTTGAAGTATTTCACGATTTTTAATAGTTATATAAGAACTTTTCAAAATCTAAAGTTAAACATTTAACCCACGGCCATTTATGTCATGAACAAAATATTCTTAATCATCGCATAATAAATAAAAAGGTGACCTAGTTTGAAAATGCAAACAATTAAAATTATTGTAGTCACACCCTGACCGCACACCTTTAGAATACACCTTTTCCCAATTCAAATGATAATTGAGTTACAACTCTTTTCGAAGTTTAACTAACTAAATGATCATACCAGTCAATCTTCTTTCGTTTAGAATTCTCATTAGGAAAAGCCATTCAAAACTAGCAACTTTGAATAGTGGAAGAATAAGTTGGAAGCAGACTGGATTAGCATTTAAATTCGATAGACATCTGCTCTCGGAAAATGATTACAAGAGTCAAAGTTCAAGAATACGATTCGGATGAACGGATTGATTTCGAAAAAATCATGCCGTTTTCGTAAAAATCATTCAAGAGACAAATGAAATGCTGACACGAATTTTCGTGCTCACCTAATTAAATTTTGTTAAGAAATAATTGTTGTTTCACAAGCCACATGATGATTAATGTTTAACGTCACATGTAATAAAATTTAGAAATTAGAATTGTTATATTAAGGCTATTTTTTTAATTTTTGAGACATTCAGATTAGAATTAACTCTTCCAAAAAAAATAAATAAATAAATAAAATACAGCAAAACCCCTGAACGTGATTTTGTAATTAATAATGAAAGTTCAGTTAAGTTACATGAAGTTAAAATTACTGTTTTTGAAGAGTGTTAATAAATGCACACACAATTTATTTTACCCAATATTTCCTATTATTTCGAAAATCGGATCTAATTTAACGCTTGGACAAGACAGTACATTTTCTAGTATTTTTTTTTTCACATAGAAGGATGGCAGCCTTAACATTACCAACGCGCGCCAAACGAATGAATAAAACATTTCGATTTTATTTTGGTACTATAGGGTTTTAGCGTTATTGACCCTGTGAGAACGGATACAACACTCAATTAAAAAAAATGTCCGACAATAAATTGGTCAACATGAAATCATGACAAACTTGAACAGTTTAATATAGAAAATCACACACGACTCAAAATTTAAGAATATTTAATGAATTATCACAATGACTATATTTCAGTGATTAAATAATTAGTTTCAACAGAAATGGATTGTAATACTTTCTTAATTTCAGTATGATGAATTTTTTTCAGCCATGGTAACTTTCATAACCATGTGGTAACTTGTTACAAATGGAGACATTTGTCACAAGTTATAAATTGCAGAAAATGTAAGCAAATTTATTCATTAAATAATAAAAAATTAAATTTTCTTAAGTTTTTTACAAGATGAACTTAATCATTGATGAAGAGTTTTTTGGAATTAATTTCTCAAGACTAATCAATTTTACATTGATTAAATTATTACTGAAAAAAATTGTCAAGTTCGGAAGCATTTTTTAAAATCTAGTAACCATAGTTTTTTCCATCAAATTGACAGCATAATATTTAAATCTTAAGCCATTCCACTTTGATAACATGATTTTTTAAATGAATCATAAAACGGTTTTAATTGAAAGTAGAAAAGAAACTGATTAAATCTCAATACGGAATATTTTAAAATTCAAATCAACTTTCTATACCTCAATACTTAGATTAAATGTTTAGAATGTGTGAACAAAAGATAGCACAATAAATTCGTGACATAAAAATATTATAATAATAATATAAAAACAGTAACTCTTTAACTTCAAGAACATGAAAAAAACATACACTCTGTCAAAAAAGTATTGGGACACAATATAAGTTCATGAAATTTTATCATAATATGTAACTTAAATACATTAACAAAACAAAAAAGACGTATATGACATTTTGTTAAATGCAGATCACAGTGATTGAAATAAAACTCAAATATTAATGTAATTATTGCTATATAATTTAAAGAAAAAAAAGTCAAGACAAAAAATGAGCTCAAAAAAGTATTGGGACACTGCCCAATAAATAAAAAAACAGCAAAAAATTTATAGTTAATATCTTGTTGGACCACCTTTGTACTTTATTACATCTAACAGTGGATTTGACCAGCTTTAGCACAAAACGACCCGCCGATTTTGGCCCACTCTTCAACCAGATGTTTTCTTAACTCCTGCTTTTTAGAAATGTGGTGTTCATTAAGTTTTCGCTGCAAATAATCCCATACTTGTTCTATGGGATTAAGGTCTGGACTCTGTGCAGGAGTTTTAATCACACCAGGGCAGTGGTAAAGGGCCCATTACTTGAAAATGGGAGCAGTATGTTTTGGGTAGTTATCCTGGTACAAATTAAAATGGCTTGCTATTCACAACTTTCTCGCACTTTGCTTTAAATTTCGCTTGAGAATGTCAAGATAGATTTCATATTGATGGCATAATGACTATCTATGAAATCTAAGTTTTCAACACCAGAGCTTGCCATGCAGCCCCAGACTAAGTAGTTGCGGCCTCCATACTTAACAGTAGGCAGCAAAATTTTGACATGCAATTCCGTATTAGGTGTCCGCCAGACTTTTTGCTTCCCATCTGATCCGAAAATGTTATATTTGCTTTCGTCTACAAAAATTACATTTTCCCAAAATTCTGGTGACTGCTTTACGTACATTTTAGCAAATGCAAGTCTATCTTGTCGGTTTGCTTTGGAAATGTAGGGCTTTCTTCGAGGTACTCTACCATGATACCTATGTTTTCTTAAAACATTTGACAGTTTCAGGATTTACAGACTACCCGAATATACTTTTACATCCCAGAGTCATTTTTCCTGCGCTGGTTCTTGAATTAATGAGAACTTGTCTCACAATCCACCTTTCTTCACGTTCAGTAAATATCCTAGGACGCCCTGATCTCTGCTTTATTTTCAACACTATTTGTTTTCGTGAACCTGTGAATAATGTTAAAAACAGTAGACTTACTCTGCTCCAAGATTTGTCCTATACAGTCAACTGATTTTCCAATTTCTTATTACCAGATTTCGCACATCCATCGAAACCTCTTTGTTTTTCGTCATTGCTCTACATGTAACCGATTTTATTGACAACTTATGTTGAAAAGTATTGTCTAAAAAAAGTGATAGCAAATTAAATTTTATTTTGTGTGACATATTTATTGTTTTACTTGCTCATTTCAAAAGTGACCCAATACTTTTTCGACCCTTGTTTGGCTTTAAATTATATTCAAAAAGCTATATCAAATTATAAAGCTAAAATTTTAGCAAAATTTTAATTATATAGTATATACCAAATGTTAAAGCACCTCTAGATTACTTTTGCTTTTGTTTTAATGTGATAGATATTTTTATAAATAGCTTTACATGTTACGCATCCCAAGTGTCCCAATACTTTTTTGACTGCCTGTATATATTGCTTTTTTTAGCTACCAGTAATCCTAATGGATTAATTATTTAAAAATGAATAATATTTGAGGCTGTAAGATACTTATGTTCATTAAACATTAGATTTATTTATTCTTGAAAAGGTAGAAGCAGGCCACATGGATTTATTATATACAGAAGTGTGTGTGTCTGTGTGTGTGTGAGAGAGAGAGAGATGGTTTAAGTTTTCTTCTTTTTCTTTTCTCTTTCTCTCTTTTGATAATATTTACAAAAATGAGTAAAAAGAAATTTCCATAGCTTAGTCCTGGAATTATGATTTTATACTTTCATTGTGAGCCAACCGATGGCAGAATGTTTAGCGTCCCCTACTTCGAAGCAGTAGTTATGTGTTCAAATCGTATCTGTGTGAGTGTATTTTTATCTTCACACATTCGGGACAAAGACGGCACACCCACTGGGTGCCCCACTGTAAAAGCTCCCATCATCTTCACCCCTTGTAGAGCAGAATCCGATTCAATTCTAAAAAGCAACCAAGCATTAGGAAAAAAACTTTTCATTGTGGTACATTCAACAAACCTAAAAAGATTTAATTTTGGATTCAGGAGAAACATCAGATGAACTTTTGAAACAGTTAAACTTCCAATATCAAATTAAAAAATGACGTGAACCATTTTCCAGTTTTGATTCTTATATTCCTCTGGTACAATACATCTACATAGAGCATGCCAAAAAAAATGCAAACTTAAAAAACTTACTAACAAAGTTTAATTCTTTTGTTTAAAGAAAGAAAGATAAAGAATTTAAAGTAAACGGGAGATCTATTTTCTTTATTTTTTTATTTTTCTTAATTTTTTGCAACTTTTCAGAAATATTTCTGGGATCCGTAACTAAGGGACAATGAATATTTTTGATCCTATTATAGCATGGATAAAATGCCTTGTGCTGAAATTTAAACAAATGCTAAAAAGAATCGAAATGAAAATTTGAAGTTATCGGGACGTCTGAATTAAGAGTGGGTTTACAATAGGCTAGTGGAAGCATTCGGCTCTTCGAGTGGAAAATATTAAGTTCAATGCAAGTCATTATTGATGAATTGAGAAATTCCCTCCAATCGAATGAAGCTGGATATCCATTTTAAATGCAATGTAATCAACTCTAGTAATATATTTTAGATCTACCAAGATAAAAGATCACTAAAGATTTACATACAAGTTAGAGACTCGAAAAACGTAAGTCGAGTAAAATTTGTAAACTGAACTCTAATGTTGAATAACAGATTATCTGCTCACACACACACACAAGCACAAATGTGAAATTTTTAATTCTTTCAGCAGATATTCTTATTTTTTCATCAACAGATATTCTTATTATTTTTTTATTAAACGACGTGAGGATGATATCAATTGCGATAGATGAGTAGACCTTCTACTTCGACAGAAGAAAAGCTATTATTTAGAATCTTATGAAGGAACATAAGAAAGTCTATAATCTGTCAATGAATTTGCCACTGACATTTATGGTCCGTGTATCGCCCTTAGAAAAAAGAATAATACGTTTAAGAAGAATTTTGTTAAACAAAGGAAAAAGTACAGCTTGGTACGAAACTATAGTTTTGTGCTATAATAATTTAATTTGTGCATTAATACCATAATTATTCTAGTGAAAAGTATCAAATGACCAATTTAATTTAATATAGGGCTGTGAATTTTGGAAAGAAGAACTGTCAAATGAAGTAGATTATGTCAGATCAATGTTACCGGGAAATTTAAAATTCATTAAAGTCATATGATCTCAGTCGAAAACAAGGTGCTACAATGATTGGGTTTAAGATATTTTATCAAAAATCTTGTAAATTGAGAAAACATATATTTCAAATAAAAAATTTTTATAAACTAGATTTAAACTTGTTTTTATAACTGTAGTAAATTTCCAATTTTATTATTTTTATTTACTAAAATATTGAATAAATATAGTTCAAATTCGTATTTTATTAATAATAAAGTTGAAATCAATTCAAATAATGGTACTATTATAATTTTTAAAATTTTAAATTCAATATTTTAACTGTACCTAATATTGATGGCATTTCAAAAGCTGCCGATTATTTGCACACCAAAGGTAATAAGACAGCTTAAAACGAAGCAATTAAGTAATGCTTCGCAATCTAAAACCAATGCAAATATCTATGCCCATGAACTGATGAATAGAGAATCCTCTGTGTGATAAAATATTTGCAAATAAGTTAATAAATATGTAACAAACAAGTTTCAGTTAACTTACAATCCTTAAGTACTCGAATTTAACAGAAGTAATTATACATTAAAATTATTTTTTGTGTGATAACTTCAATATTAAATAAGTTCACGTAATTAAATAATTCGGATTCTTAAAATACCTTTTGCAAAATATTCATGCAGTATTTTTTAAAAATTGCATTCCAAAGTTCTTACATATATGTGCTTCTTTTGCATTATACTTCTCTACTGGTAAATAAAAAATATTAGTACACAATAATAGTTCTATGTACTTTACTTTTCTTAATATATAAATCTCATAAAAGTATTAAGACCTTTAAAGAGCTCTAGTGAAAGAAAATTTAAACACGACTCAACTATTCTTAAACAAGTCTAGAAGCAATTTACTACATTAATAATTAGTTAACAATGGCACTTTTTATAAAACTGCACGAGGAAAATTTAAACAATCATACGACGTATATGCAATAGTGAAGCAAAAGAAAATATTTCTTAAATGCAGCTGATAAAAACAAAGACAAGTTCTTTTGAAACAGATAAACTTATTAAATGAACTGCTGCCAGTTAAAAATGACAATGTGTCATAAAATACAAATACTTTATCTACTAACATGCTTTCTACTACTTATGGATAACGAAATTCAAAAAACGTGCACCTTTCAAGGACAGACTATCATGCCGGAAGTAAATGATGTTAAGTGGTTGATAAGAAATTGCAAGGAAAGATCGTACGATTCGAGAAGTAAAATTTTCAAATAATTTTATCTTTATTTGTAAGAATATTAGGTATACACGTATCAAAATTAAAGAAAAAAGCGTTAAAAAATTTAAATTCGTAAAGAAAGCCAATGTTTAGCAGAAAAAAATTACTTATTAAGATACTTTTTTAACGTTCAGAAAATGACCTAATATAGTTACATCCATTAGAATAGCGTAAATAATTACAATGTGGAATAACGCAATTCAAAATGAAATTATTAAGCTTATATTACAGCATTTGATTTATCCTTTAAATTTATATAATCAGATACAAGGAAACTTTACAGAGAAATTATAGGATGAAAAATGTAGTTTGCTCTTTGTTTTTCAACGATTAATTTTTTCATTCAAAGATTTAAATGTGTGTTGACTGGCACTAACATTTTAAAATATTCCAAAATACTACTAACAACCACATGACTGAATAGAGATTTGAACAAATAGACTATTGAATTGAAGAATGCTAACCCTTCAGTCATCATTTCACCCAAAATTTAAGATGTACAACAGTGTTATTTTTCTTCAAAATATTAATGTTCTTCTATTTCTGACAAATTTGTTTAAGAATTTATTTCTCTCTAAAATCATAAAAGATAATGATATCAAGTATGAAAAACATTCTCAGTACACCATGCTTAAAATTTAAAACTGGAGAACAGAATAACTTTATAAATTCCGGGATAAATTGAATTAAAATTTCAAAAATAAACGATTATGAAAAATACAGTTTAAAAATGCTGTATAGTGAATTTTCGTAGGAAAATCTTTAATAATTTCTAAATGAAATAATATTGCGGTTTATAAAAATAAAAAACCAGACTTTGAAACGTTTTTAGAAATTTTAGGATGTACAAGTTTCACCATAAAATCAACAACATTAATCACAATTTGAAGCACAAATTAATTGTATTTCAAACAATAAATTCAGTAGAATTTTTGTGATTAAATTTAAATATTTTGCCGAAACCAGAAAAGTAGTTCAACAACTTATTTTTATTGATCTCCATAGAACATTTGAACAAAAATAATAAGACAAAAGCAATTCTATAAAACAATTTATAAATTAATTGGAATTCAGAAGTTTCCGTAAACATAATTTTAATTTTGAAAAGTAATTGAATACATTACATCAAATGAACTAAAATTATTATAGCATTTCTTTCTTTCAAATTTTCTAATAGAAAGTTTATTCGTAAGCATTTAATTCTTTATTTTCATCAAATCAAACGATATCAAGTTTATAAAGATTTTGCAATTATATTCAGCGATACGATTGTAAATAAAATAGTGGCAATCAATTCTTTAAATAATTGACTTTTGACGTGATAGTTATATATATCAAGAACTTAAAAAAACTTCTTCGGCCATCATATCGTATTACATAAAAATAATTTCATCTTAATAAATAAGTTTGATGATAAGAATTCACACATTGCTATTATGATTATAAACCTGATCGTAAGTATTTTTAGTAGTTTCTTATTTTTGATCTTGTATCAACAGGTAACTTTACATTTTTAAATAAAATTAAATTTTAATCTAAATACTTTAAAAATTTATCTGAATTATTTCTTTGAAAACATATTTAGAAAAGAACAAAGAATCTCTAAGACAGTAAGAATTTTCTTCCCCTCAATATTTTATTTTGCATAAATATACAATGAAATATAGCACACTGTATGTTAAGGATTCAGAAAAATTACATAAAAAAATAACCCAAGAACGAAAGACCGCAGATTCGATCCCAACTACTTTTGAATGACGGAAAATGGATGCTGCGATTCTGTATTCTGTAAGTACGTCTAGCAGAGTGTTTAGGAATTTAGTTTCCTCCTTTGCAATATGTAAACGCGGCTTACGGTCAATGAATAGTCCTCCCAGGAGACAACTTAAGTTGTAGACACTTAAAACTTACATTACTATAAAGACGTTAGGCTGTCCACTACCTACTCTAAATAACAATATATCCGCCATATTTTGCATTTGGCTATTACATTAAAATTTTGGTTTCGGTTAGTTACAATCATTTGCTGTAGACGCAATTGTAAAGAAAGGATGCAATAGAAAAAACTCTTATTTAAACAATGCTTCTTAAATTGACGGCAAATCGATTTAATAAGACAATTAAAAAAATATGTTAAACTATATTAAATAAATATTTCCTATTTTTAGTAGAAAAGAGCAAAGTTATAGAATTTTGAATAATTATTCAAATTCAAAAATAAAAAAATTTACACACAAATATAAAATATATCTTTCGCTAGATCTATTTTGATGCATTATAAAAACTGATAAGCACGAAAATAGTAATTTGGAAGACTAAATCGGAATATTTTGCAACATTTTAACATTTTATAAGAAATAGAAATTAGTTATAGTTGAGAAACCATAAGAAATATTTGAAATGAGAGTAGTTTAAAAAAATAACTACGAAAAGAGCGATCTTGAATAAGTTCAATTCTTGATAATCGTATGATTGCATTCGTTACTCCATAACGACTTCAATTGAATGCAGTCTAATAAAATTATTCAATAATTAAAATTTCATATAAATATCTGATACTCACACTGGTTCGGGTTGCCATTTTCTCGATCGCTGACAGGCATTACCCATAATTCTCTCCGAAATTTAATATTATCCACATACAAAGATCGAGACAACAAAATCAATGGCTAACTACACAGACAATGATATTACGCAAAATACCGTTTTTCTCAGCTTTCACTGGAACTTACCGATAGCAAGTACGGCGTTTTCACTTGTTGAGAAATCATTCTCGCATAGGTGACCCCAATAATCGAAGGAGTTGTGCGAATTAAGAAACAGAAACCAGTTTTCGACATTTTCACTTCGTAAAGGGCCCAGAAAATTCGTATTCTCAATCCATATGCACTCTGCGTAAACCCTGTCATTAAAGAAGGGAGTTGCTTCGATTTCGTTCACAAAAACCTGCAACAAATTATGACAGAAAACTTCAACGGAATTGAGCTTGAATGAATATTGCAGTTTAACTTCTGCAATCAATAACGACTCGAGGCTGAGGTGTAACCATAGCAATAATGAAATAACTGCAAGAGAAAATGTTAGTCGTTTTATATTGATACTCAGAGCATTTAATTTACCACACAAACAATGCTTCCTTACTACTAATAAAATATAAAAACGATAGATTATAAAGTAAATTTCCATCTTCTTATTTATCAAGTAGTTGTCAGATAAAAATCACTTTATTCAACATAAAAGGAGTTTATTTTCTCAAAATTAATTCAAAGTTGGTCGTAATGAACTAATAAATTATTTGGAATTGGAAGTACAAAACTTAATTCTGAGAAAATAGCATATTGTAGAAATAATTCTGAGTATTTTCTCTCAAAATTATTCAGTTTTGGCTTACTATATTCCAATTGGAACTAGCATCAACAATAGTTTATCGCCGTGAGTACAACGGTTGCAAATATGTATCCATTTCTACATAAGGAAATGCATAACATGTTCTTAATTGCTAACAAATTAAGGCTAATCATTTACAAATACAACTTCTTTTCATGGCCTTCCTATGAATTATGATAAAGAGATCCATCATTTTTGAATAATAGAGATCAAATTTATAAAAAATATCATTTTAATTTAATTACCTTGACAACTAAATAATTTTGACTACTAATTTCATTTCAACAATTAACTTAGTAACTTAATTAAAACATGGAGAGAACATTTTTAAGCACTTCTCCCATGTGTTTATACAATTACAATTAGTTATGCAATTATTTGCCCAAATAAAGGCATAAGCTTTAAAATTGCAGGGAAACACAGTAGTTTTCATTTTTAGTATCATAAAACATTGAGCATTAAAAAGTATTAAAAAAGGTTAACAAAAAGTTTTATAAAATAATTAAATTCAAAACTATTAAAAATCATTTAAACTAAGATATTTCAAAAGCTTTTTACCTGAAATATAGTGTAACATATCTATTTTAATAAAATAGTTTTATTTAAAACTATAAAATATATTGAGAGTAAAAAAAGTATATCAATTCTTAATAAATTATATTCATGAATAAAAGAATAAAGTTTATTAAAATAAAAAAAATATTAAAAATAAAATTAATTTCAATATTATCAGAATCATAAAAGTTAAATAATCTCAAAATTAATAACAGTTACCATACATAATATTTTTATTCTTGAAAAAGCATTTCCTTGTTGCAAAAAAAGGAACTGATAAATAAGAAAATTTTCCCTGTGAGTTTTTTTTTTTTTTTTTTTTTTACTACTTGGTTATGCTACACTTCCTTTCTTACATCTTCCATTTAATACTTTTGATCAAAATACACAGAATAATTAAAAGCCCTGCACATATTTTATTACTTTAAAATATATTAAGACTAATTTATACAGATCAACACACAATATCAACAAAGTACGAACATTAAAAATTGAGCATTCAATTTACTATGCTTAAAAGTTATCTTTAATGAAAGATAATTAAATTTAATATAATAATGTTAATTGATGGAAATTAATCATTTTAAATTAAATTTCAGTATTTAATTAGCTAATTATTAAGTCTTATACTTAAAAATTTTAAAATCCTTTTAAAATTAAAACCATATAACTTAAGCAATATTAATTTTTTCCACAACACATAATTTATACAAGTACCTATATTTTAAAAAAAAAATTAAATTGTAATAAAAGCAGTCAACAATATTGTAAATAGAAACAATATATGTTTTCTTTTTTATTTGCCTTTCCGTAATTATTATTAAGCAATACATCAATTTTTTTGCATATTACAAATAAGAAATATTTATTTTCAAAAGAACCTGAAGCTTGTGATGCTTAATAGATTAAAGAAAATCCAGTTTCTGAATGTTGTGCATAAATTTAATTCTGATAATTATTTTGTTAAACTTATATTTGATTATTTTAAATCTGAAAGATAAATTATGCATAAAAAAATCGACACACAATAATTTAAATGACTATTGATAATAAAACAAACAATTAATAAAATTAACTAAATAAAATGAAACTAACATTTTTATCGCACATGCATTAAAATTTTCATTAGTTACAAGTTTGTAAAAATTAATAAAAAGCTATAATTAAAGCATAATATTACCACAAAATAATTGTGTACAATAAAGGAACATTTTTGGCACAAAAAATTACAAGTTTATGTGAATAAACATTAGCGAAATACAAAATTTAGAAAAAAACTATCGTCTCTTAAAGGAAGATTCGGACAGAATATCTTGGCTAATCATTTTTCATTTTTTAAGTTAATATAAAAT
This sequence comes from Latrodectus hesperus, assembly GCA_037975125.1. NCBI lineage: Eukaryota > Metazoa > Arthropoda > Arachnida > Araneae > Theridiidae > Latrodectus > Latrodectus hesperus. The sequence continues at coordinate 54,987,465 of CM075860.1, forward strand.
TATAGATATGAAAATAAAGTGTATTTAATTTGCTTTGTAATAATCAATGTAAATCATATAATGTCAGAGTATATTTAGAAAAATAATATTGCATTATTTTATAAAGTACTCACAACTATTATTAATATTTCTTCTATAGCTAAGAATAACATAAATATTAGAGTTAAATAATATAATCAATACCTTATATTTTTCCTTTTAAACAAAACTTATTTTTTCAACTTAAAAATATAATGAGATAATAAAAGTTTTACTTTTCTAAACTTAATATTTAGAATGACTGTTTAATATTAGTTAAAATATTAAGTTAAAATAATATAAGCTAAGCATGTATGTGTAATATAAATAAATTTATTGTTTGTTTTATTTTAAGATTAAAATTGCAAATTATACAGTAAAATCTAAAAATATCATACTTCCATTAAAAATATAGATCTAGAAAATTGAAAAACAAATTGCTTTAAACAAACTGATATAGTAATTAAGTGTTTATTTATTAAAACAAGGAATGACATTTTAACTATCAAATACTTCCTCTTTAATTTATTCCTTCATCAGAATATACTTTTATAATCATATTAAAAAAATAAATGTCAAATTAAAATTTAATTACAAACAGAACAGACAATTCTAATGATTTACTAATGAAATTTACGATTTAGTAAAATAATTAATGCTAATAATAGAATAAACATTAAACATAACTTAAAATTAATACTGATACACCAATATCAGATAAAGAGATATGAAGCTTTATTTGATTCAATAAATAATCATTTCTACAAAATAAATCTAAAGATTTTACTAAAAATTTTTAAAAGCTTTGAAATTCAACATAATTACTAAGATTGTTACTATAGATTACTTTATATCCCCCCATGGGTGCTATTCTACTCTATCAAAATCAGAAGGGAAAAGTACTGTACCAAAAATATTTTTAGTTCAGTAAAAAAAGTTAAAAATCAATTAAAAATACAGTAAAAAAAATCTGCCATGTTTAATGTTTCTTAGGTCTTCATTTCTTTACCAGAACTCTAAATAGTATTTTGCCTGGATAAGAATAAATTTTTTTGGTTGTTACAATAAATATTAATTTTATATTTAAAAGATCTTGGATTTTTTAAAACTTCTTTTTGCTTCATTAATATTTTAGCATTTTCTTTTTATTTTTTCTCTTGCTTCAGTTATTTAATTGTTTTAGAATATCAAAACATAGGCTTATTACTCAAAAAGATTTTAATTAAGATCTTTTACCTTTTAAGGATTCCCAAAGGCATGTGTTTTTCGAAAGATCCAAAAAGTGTAATTTTTTTATAAAGATTTTAAAAACTGGTTTTCAGGTTGAAGATACGATAAAATATACAATTATTAATACAGGGATAAAAATCCAATTATGAACACAAAACAAAGTATATTTGTGTGCTTCCATTTTTAACTAAAATTTTCAAAGTACTATTCTAAAACATAGCAAAATTAGAAAAATTAAAAATTTTTGCAATGAAAAAAATTTTTAATTACAAATTTTTTTAAAAAAATCCATTCTCAGCACAAAAATATGATATGGCTTTATCTTTGAAGAAGTGTGCTAATGTGAATATAACAATTAAACAAATGTAACAAATGGAAAATCCAATAGAAATTTCCCTTACTAGTTAATCTCATTTTCAAACAAATGGCATCTTATTTTAAGAAATCAATAATTATATTATTACAAAATATTTAAAAATTTTTCTTAATTCTTAAAAAAAATATTTCAAGCAACAAGAAATAAACATATTTAAGGAGATAATGACCTTTTTCCAATCTTGTTACTGATAACATATGTGCAGTTATTTAAAGAAAAAAACTATTTCAATGAATTTTAAGTTCTATGAGATACAAATTGCTAAAAGTTAAAAACTTTAACTTATATGAGTTTAAAGATATTAACATGTTACTGCATTACTTGTTGATTTTACTAAATTAAAACTCAACTCTTTAATTAAGAAACATACAGTTCATTTTATAGCAATTTTCAATACCACATGCCTAATGAATTACAATATTTTCTTGCATTTTCATTAAAGAGAGTTTCTCGATAACTTATTATGCCATGAAATAAACTTTTAAGTAAACTATACACACTATTACATTTTCTCAAATACTGCATCTATTCAATTATGCAACAAAGTATGGTTATACTTTCAAAGAGTAAACATGCTGAATAAATAAGTATTATTATTCCTTGGCTTGTCTGTTTTTAATATTAAATAATGAAGAAATAAGTCTTGAAAAAATGTTTTATGATTGATTTCAGTATATCAATGTATGTATATTTTATTTTTAGTTTTGCTAGGATCCGATTTCCTCAGTTTTCTTCAAAATCACTAATTATTAAAATAATAAACTTAATGTTTAATACAAGTCAGTTTAATACAAAAAAGAACTTTAGAGAAAACTTACATTTGTTGATTGGATGACATTTTCAGACTTCAGAGAAGAAAAAATCTGCAACGTATTTAAATCAATAATTAATATAATTTGCTTAATTTAAAAATCTCAATGTGTGTTCGATATTTATTTGAAAGTTACTACAGAAAAATCTCAAATTTATGTATCTTTAAAATATGGTATATAATTTATGAATAATATATAAGATGTAATTAAAATTAAATTAAGTAACAAATTTTTCAAAATATTATAAAATATTTATCAAAATTAAAGCAAACACTGTTAATATAATTAAGAAATATATTCCTAGGAGCAACCTTGAGAAAAAAACGGAAAGTAAAAGGTGACAAATATAGTATAATAACCTGTCTGAGAACTAACCGGCAAAGAAATCAGACACAAGGAAAACTTTTCAGTTTTGGCAGAATTCCAATAACATAAGGAAACCATCATGATTAACTACATAATAAACAGACTGAACATTTTTATTTCATTTCAGTTCTTTAAAGCTAAAATGTATAATATTTTAGTTAAATTTACTAGGGAAATAATAGAGTTATAGGAGAGAAAGACCTTAAACATTTAAAGATACTTAAGACTTAATTGCATGTGGCTAAATTTCAAAGTTAAGAAATTCCCATTTATATTGATATTTACACTGGCAAAAAACGTCAGATGTTTAAATGCCTTACATTTTCTTTTGTTTGTTAGCAAGGCTACCAAGAGTCTAGAGCAGGGGTTAACAGACTTTCTAGAGTCACCAGCTACTTTTATTTTTTTATTTGTCTTGCTATCACTTTCAGTGACAATGAGGGATTAAATAAGTATATTTTTAACTATGCATTTTATAAAAACTGAAATCAGTGATCTCCTCAAAATGTCATGGCAGTCTACCGGTCGATCACGTTCCCTTTAATGCTTACCCCGGACCACAGACCAATATTGGTCGTTGCCCCGGACCTAGAGTTTCTAGGTACTCTTGCCATGTGTAAAGTAAGTATGTAAGTATATATTACTGCAAAGTACGTATGTAAAAAAACCTTGTAAAGTATATACGCATAGGCAAATTGTTAAAAAGTAATTGAAACTGATAATCTAGAACTTTTCCAAAGAACATGATCCTATGATAACACTTTAGTTATTAATCATAATTAATTCTTGCTTTTAATCATGATAATAATTAAAAATCTATTACTTTTTTAAACGTGAACATCAGAGAGATTATTTTTCAACCAAACTGATGATGGTGTAGGTATCGGAATTTGACCAGCAATTTTAATAAATTCTCTCTTTCTAAGGATAACAGTTGTATAAGTAATCGGGAAAAATATGTCTGTATTTATAATGCCCTTAATCCTAACGACATATAAGAATACAGTAAATTTATTAAAATTTAATTTAATTTTTTAAATTATTATAAATAAGCTAAGCAGAAACGTAAAGAAATATGCTGCAACAATGGAAATAAAAATGGTGTAAATCATGTAATACAATTATAAAATAGCAAATTTAATTCTCAAATTTATTGGGATTTGAATAAATAGCTTTTATTTAAAAATAAATAAAATAATAAATTTTAAGGATTGGTAAATAGATATTCATAATCAAAATTTTGTTTAATAAAACCAATTTAATAAATCAATTACTTTTTAGTTAGGATTCTTCAAGTTATTAGAATATATAAAGCATAAATCTTTCATTGTATAGTTAAAAGTATCATTTCATGGGATTCGTAAAGTTAAAGAATTTTTGTGAAACTTAGACAGTAAAATTAAAGTAAGAATACTGGCAGAAAATTTAATAACTCTCAATAAAAAATATATATAGATAACCGATCCATAAGTAACACAATGAAAAATATACTTAACCTTTAAAAATTTGGATAATTAGGTAGTTATCATAAAAACTGGAAATTTTAACTTTTTAAATACAATTCTAATCCTATGTTAAAATATTTGTATAAAATTCTTATCTTCATTCCTTTTTTAAAAAAACAGAATCACAATTTTCCGTCTGATAAATATCCTCTATGACAAAAATAAAATCTTTGAAAATATCACTAAAAGCAGAGTATTTCTTGAGGTACAAATACTCAACAACGTAAAAATCAAACAGAGCACCTACCTGCAGAGTACTTTTCAAGCTTCCTCTTACTACATTCTCCATTCCCTTTGATGGCTTGAGCTTCTGAATCAGGGACTTGAAGCGTAGACTGTTCATTGTTGACTCTTATATGCAATAAGACTTCATTCATAAGTAGCCGTATGCTTTCAACTTTGAAGAAATCAGAGATTATCAAGCTAATAGGTTTAGTAATCTTTCTTTTAAAAATTTTCCACGACACTTCTCTTTCCCTATCTTTCATCCTACTTCCAACCACTTGCTTAAAAATTTCGTTCAGTTCTTTTTCAATATCTGCAAACGTCTTTTTTCTGTTAATTCTCTTTTTCCTTTTGTAAATACATTTATTAAGTTTATCGATTTCATGTGCACTTCATCATGAACTGCGCACCTCACGATAAAATGTTCTCTAGTAACTGCAAAGTTTGAACAGGGTTTGTACGGATTTCCAAGAATCAAACCCCAGGAGTTTTCCAGGAGTCAAATCAAAAATTTCCAGGAGGTATCGACATTCACGTTAAATAATTTTTTATTTTATTTTAAAAACTGTTCCTAATCAAATATGCATATAATTATGTACATGCATTATTTTTCAAACAATCCTGTGAATAATAAAAATAAATAATTGCAAACATTAATGAGACTATTTTTTATGTGAGTTAAAATTATTAATGATTATTTCAAAAGCCTTCAATAAATTTACAGCTATAACAGAAAATTTTTTATTTAAATAATCAACAATCTATAAAATACTGGATTATACATTGATTAAATAATGAGTAATTTTAGAGTTTTTAGATATTTCCAATAGATTCAAATAGCAAAGATTCTTTAAAAAACTTTTGCATCAAACTTTTCAACAATGCATGAAAACCTCCAGCAATAAGTGGCAAATTTGGTTTATTAATTTGGTAAAGTGTCAGAAAAGGTTCTTCTTCCCGTGCAATAAATATAAAAAATTGCATTTAGCAGAAAAAGTACATCTTTTGTATGCTTCTGCAGAATATCAAAAGTTTTGGTACCAGGATTAGAAAATTTTTTGTTTTGAACAAATGACACATATATGTTTTACGATACGGTAACATTTCAAGCAATCTGTTAAAATACTTATATTTTTTAACCATCGATGTTTGTAAAATTTTAAAGGAAATTTTAAGCCTATGTCAAGGCAATCAAATCAAGCTACCAGCTACCTCCCTACAAGCTGGCGAGTCCTTAAATAGACTGTAAACTGCACTTGATGTTACCGCGACTTCTGGAAATGAAGAACATCCATGACTGTAAGCGTTGTGTATACTGTGTAAGCTGCAGATTCCGACATTTACAATATTTGAATGATGTTCACTTTTTAAAAAATCAGCCATTTTAGTCAATACAGACCAGTTTACATTTGGGCCATCCTTTGACAACTGGAGAAATCCACTTGTTCCTAATACTAAGCACTTCTCATTCACTTTTTCTAACAAAATATCTCCAGTTGAATGACCTAAAAAATTGGATGAGTAATACCGTATTTTAAGTGTATCAATCCCAAAATCTTACATGACAGTCCAATTGTTTTGTCTGCAGATGATTATTTAAGCTTTTTCATCAAAGAGAAGCACATAACTAGAAATATTCTTTACTTTTTCTTTCTGTAAGTTGGAAAAATAAGGTGCAATTCCAAAAACTGTTAAATAATAACACTTTTTTAGCACAACTGAATTGCTTTGCAATAGCACTGTCTGGAAACATTGCTTGATAGAGGCAATTTATATTGTTACAAGAACTGTAGCAGAATCCATTGTGTAAAAGTTTAAGGGTCTATAGAATTGCAGCCTTTAAAACTTCTTTTGAAAAAACAAATGAATCTAAAATTTCAGAGTATTTTTTGGGTTCACGTTCTTTAACAAAATAAGCAAAAGTAAAAAAAAATTTAAATGAATAGATTTTTCAGCAGATATAGCTTGTTTTGGTAAATGTATATGCTTTTTCCCTTTCATATGGGATTTAATTGTCGATTCACCCATATTTGAAATACAGAAGTCTTTCTTGCCAAACAGACAATAGGCATGGTTTTTTCTGAACCATGCAAAATCCAATCATTGTATATGGCTTTTCCTGAGTCCACTGGTCATTGAAAAGACACTTTCCACCAGGCATATTAAATATTTTTTTTATTTCAGTCTTTATTTCATTAATAAACAAATTTATCCTGATTCAATTAAATTATACGCAATTTTCATCAAGGGAGGCATTGAAAGTATGTTTTAACTCAAAAATTTTATATTTAAATAATAATATTCAAAGAATTTTATACAATATAAGGAAAACAGCAGCAAATAGGCAAAGAATAAATTAAAATCATCTGTCTTAACTGTGCAACATATTGATATTGTATGGTGATTACTTCACTTCACTTAAATCTAAATATTGCTAAACCGAAATATGAAATTATTGTAGCTGATCTAAGAATACAAAAATTGAATATCCATCATGCCGCCATCTAGAGACAAAATTAGAAACTAATACTAAATTAAGTTTTTCGACAATTTTATTGAAAATTTTAAAACATTAAAAAAAAAATTAAAAAAATTGTAATACTTTCTAGAAAAAATTAAATGCATCAAGGTTAGAGAAAACTCCAGGAGTAATTCATGATTTTCATGGAGTCAAATCAAAATTCCAGGAGTTTCAAGGGCCCTTAAAAAATTTTTTTTTTTTGGAATTTAAGGAGTTTCCAGGAGTTGTGCGAACCCTGTTTGAAGCATTTAGCTCATCACATATAATACTTTATTAAAATAATCTTTTTCCCGTGTATACAAAAATTTCAATATCACATTCACAGGAAATTGTCTCTTGTAAAATCAGGAACCCTTATAACTTTTTATACCATGCTTACCATTAGCATCATTCATATTGCATATCCACTCTAAGACTCTAAAGTCCATTCCATCTACCAGTTTCATTGTTCCTCTGTATTTACAACAAAAAATTTTTCTGTAAATTTAGTGGATTTTATTGTATGTCTTCTACATTTACAATAAAATCTTCCACACTAATAATAAAACTTTAATAATTAAACCACCAGTATTCATACACCAATTAATACTCATTTCTTACCTTTATCATACAAATGGCATAGATCTCTTAATTTCACAGACTCTATCACAACACCTAACATTTAGGTAAGTTAGAATTTTATAAAAAATAAAAAAAAATTTTTCAACATTAATTGCAAAGGAGAAAAAAATCAAATGGCACAAATTCGAATGTCATAAATCTCGTTAATTAAAAGTACCCATAATGATCCTTAATTAAATTCCCTGCAAATATTAACCTATATTTAGCGACTAATTACTTTTGGGGAATTTTTCAGACATTGAAAAATCAAAAAATTTCACAACACTTTGTTATTTTTTTATGTTGGCGAATATGACCGGGATGCTCCTTTTGGTCTTATTTTTATTTTATAAATAAGTAAAAATAAAGAGAAGGATGAATTTTAACGTAAATCAATTTAAGTAATCATTTTAAGTTTTTTTTTTTTCATTTACATGAAAATAACGAATTTGAAAAGGCTGTAGTTTGTTTATTTTTAATACTATTATAGGCATTCACAACCAATATTTCAACTATTCAAGTGTTTGGCTTGTCTTGCTTTGACTGTAAATTTAATTGTAACATATTGTAAGTTAGTTATGTTGGATTCTCATTATTCAAATGGATAATGCTGTGAAATAATGCCTAAATATGTGAAAATAAGTGTTATACATGAAGTTTCACGTGATTTATATAAACATATCAACTCAATTTTTTCTGTTTTTTAACCTGGGCTGTTATTAACATCTTGGTGTTTCTATTTTTGTAATTAAATTGAATCTTTCTCAGTTTATCTGCTTTTTTATTTTTTATTTTCAGAGTATTACAACAAAGTGAAAATCTTCACAAAGGGAGAAATTTGTTCCAAAGTACTAATGCGGAAGGTGGACTTCAAAAATAAAAAAAACTTGTAAATTAAAAATGTTAAAAAAATTTATTTTGCAAAAATTATTTTCAAATGTAAATAAAAATAGTAGATACTTTTTTATTTTCAGTTTTATCATAAATAAAAAATGTTAATTCCATTAATATTTGGACCTTTCACTTATATATGGCTTTTGTTATGTTATTTTTATGTGAGTAATAAAAATTTTTAATGTTTATACTTCTTTTATCATTTTTCTCAACATCTTCTTGCATGGAGTTAATTGATTTCGAAAATAAAATATTAATTTATGTACAAAGAAAATATATATGTGTGTCTGCTTTAAAATAATTCTATAAAATTATCATAAAACAACTGGAATTCTTTTATACCTTCAAGTTCAATTTTAGCAATAAATTGACATTTGCTTACACAAGAATTTTTTTAAAAAATTATAAAAAAGGAAATTCTATAACAAAAAATTATTTTAAAAACTGAATATAAAAATTCTTCTTCTTCTATTGACTCGACAAGCCCGGGTGGGCCTAAGCCTTCCTTAGAACACTTTTCCACGCCGGCCTTTGCTTGGCGACAGACCTCCAGTTCTTCACTATTAAAATGCTAAGATCCTCATCTACCGCAACCCACCATCTGAGTTTGGGCCGACCCCTTGGTCTTTTCCCAATGGGTTTGTAATGCGAGATTTTGTATGTCAGGGTGAAGGGGTCTAGGCGGCAAATGTGTCCTGCAAATTTTATACGATTTATCTTGATGGTCTTTATAATGTCATGGTCTTTTAGCATCCTATAGATCTCAAAGTTGCAGCGATATCTCCAACAGCTTCCTTCATTGACTGGACCGAAAATCTTCCTAAGGCAGTCCGTACGCACGCCGGAAGCAATTGAAAAAGTACGCGATATGGTGACATGTGATCTTCGATTGACTATTCGAGTACTCGCCGAAGAATTGAACATGGACAAAGACACCGTTCGTCTAATTTTGACGCAAGACTTAGGCAAACGCAAGATTTGTTCCAGATTCGTTCCTCACCATTTAAAGGACGAACAAAAGCAATTGAGACTGGACGCATGTGGCGAACTTATCGATAACGCTGATGCTGACCCTGTATTCCTGGATAGGATAGTCACGGGAGACGAGTCTTGGTGTTATCAATATGACCCTGAAACCAAGCGTCAAAGCTCTGAATGGCGGTCTCCAAGTTCACCAAGGCAGAAAAAATTTCGATTTGAAAAGTCCAAAATTAAGGTCATGTTAATCGCTTTCTTTGATTGCGATGGACTCATTCATCATGAATTTCTTCCTCCTAACATGACTATCAATGGACAGTTCTACACAGAAGTTCTCGACCGACTTTGGAAACGAATTCGTAGAGTGAGGCCTCATTTTGAACAAAATGGGAGTTGGCTGCTGCTACATGACAATGCCCGCCCTCACACTGCGTTGCCTGTGAAGCGATTCTTAGCCCAGCATGGTGTCGTTGAGATGCAGCATCCACCATACTCTCCAGACCTAGCACCTGCAGACTTTTTCCTGTTTCCTAAGCTGAAAAATATGCTGAAGGGAACAAGATTTCAGGATGTCGAAGCCATCAAGAAAACCGTAACATCAGTATTAAAGAGCATTCCAAAAGAGGACTTTAAAACTGCTTTCCGAAATTTGTACAGCCGAGCACAGACGTGCATTACGGCTGATGGGGATTACTTTGAATCATATTAAATGACTACGTGTTTAACTTTTTTTTCTACTGAGTTATTCTATGAGTCCTGGAAATTAAAAGCCAGACCTTGTATTAGATAATAGTATAAGTTAAATATAATCTGACGTAAAATGTATTCAAAAATACAAAATATGTGATCAAAATTACTAAAAGTAAATTAAAGTCTAAATTGTTATTTCAGTAAATAATTAATTTTTATTTAAACAATACAGAACTTTAAATTGAATATTAACTAGTTCTTATAGATCACTTTTATATTTTGTTACTTAAAAGATCTGGAGAAAGAGAGCAATTTATATTATTAGAATTTATCAAAACACTTCCATGTCAAAACAAATTAAAACCATATTCTAAAAAAAGAATTTATTTATATTTGCTTTAAATTTACTTTACATACATTAAACTTCTATAACACTTAGAATTAGTTTGCCAGATTTTTTACATTTGGACTTATCAAATTTGCACTTTGTCTCGAAACACATGATTAATATCATTGAATCGCAGAAAAATGATTTTCTAACACAATCTTTAACTAATTATAAATTTCCGTATGTTCGATTTCTACTGATGCATTTCCGAATCCTATTCTAGTTAAGATTTTTTTACTAGATTTTTTATCTCAAATTTATAAAAATGCAACCTGAGCCTTTAAAATTATATATATTTAAGATTATTTTAAAGTAGATACTTTGTGCTGTAGTTATTTGCACTATACTCTTATTACACATGTTTATTCTATATGTTATATTACTATTTTTTTAAAATGGGACGCCAAAATTGGTATCATACCCGGGCGCCAATTGTGCTCGCTAAGCCACTGTTGTTTTCCATCCTATACTCTGTGTTTCAAGTTGTCAGTGATTTCTCTCGATAACATTTTCAACAAACGATTTTTTTTCTTTTAAACGAAATTCGACTTCCTTTCAAAGGACATATCTTTATTATTTATTCTGTTCATATTCATTTTGTCCACTCATCCATATAATTAAAAAATTATTTGCATAAAAAAATGATGCAGTCATAGCAATATGATTAACAAAAATAAATATACAAAGCTAAAATTCTCAAAAGAATACTTTGTACCAGAAAATACTTTTCCTGAGGTAAAAGACAAAAAAATCTACCGCGTATGCTTAAAATAAAATAAAATAAAATAAGAAACCTTACAACGAATCAAAATGCTTAAATTTATAATAAATAGTAGCTTTGGTACTGCATTTTTTTAATGAACTCATCAATCAGTGATACCGTTAACTACAGAAGTAACATAATGAATAGTGAATGCAAGTCGCAGAAAAATTTCTGGTTCTCATTTAAACAACAGATTTTTGTTTTCCACAGTAGACATTTAATATTAATTTTACAGAAATCAAATCCTTATCTCATGTAGGTAAACAGGTTGAACAAATTGTTTATTCTTTTTTTTTATATATATATAAAACCTATTTCCTTCAGTTTTTCCTCACGAATGTGTAATATCCATAAGAAATTTTATATGAATTATAATATTATTAAATAGAACTCTAGTTTTGAAGTATTAGTCTTACCTATTATTTTTTATAATATTATAGCGCTAGTTATTTTAATAATTATATCTATATTTACTTCAGGATTAGGAAGCTGTCAAATAGTTGGGATTCCCCAGAATTGTCTGGATTTTTTTAAAACTAGTTATGGGATTTTTTCCTCAAATCTTACAAATTAAAGTTTTACATATTTTTAAAGCTTATTTTTGAAAATAAGCTTGTAACTCAAACCATATCAACATGTATAAAGACATTATGGATAAGACATTTTTCTCATAATCTTTATTTTATTCAAAGAGACTTATCGATTAAACTCATTTCATGGTCATAAAAGACCTAGGGGATTATATTATGAAACCATCCAGATTTGATTCATAGCACTACACGAAATGCAATATATTATAATGAATACTTCTTGATTAGTTACACGGGACTGCTAGTAAGGTTTTCCTTTCCATAAAATTGATGTGATGACAGATGTCATAATTCTAATACAAGAATATTTTTTTTGGTGATTACTTTTTTCGTATCAGCTTATATTTTCAGAATTTAGTTGTTTTATAGATAGAAAAGACGTGTGGCTTGAAGTTTGTCACAATAATATTCATAAAATTTGATGTATATCACAGCATTTCCAGGAAGTCATGCACCGAATATTAGCTTTATCCATTTTATCATTCAGATATTTGAATTTGTTACCAGTTGAACCAGATGGTTTGTTTGTCGCTCAACGGTCATTTTTTGCACACGAGGGCTAATTAGACCGGGACTTACGGCTTAAAGTGGATTCCGAACCACTACAAACATCCATGCCCAAGGTGGGATTCGAACCCACGAACTGTTGAACCGAAGGTAAGAGCGCTAACCATTCGGCTGCCAGCTCGGCCCAGTTGAACCAGAATCTTCATTTACAGGATTCGAAAGAAGCGTTTTCATTTTCGGAATTTCAATATTTCTTTCGATTTTTTGTTACGCTCTTATGTTTTTTCATTCGCGCGGAATATTTTAATTTCGTAAATAAAAACTGTAATTTCATTTTTTATGGTTCCAGAAGTCAAATTTGTGAAACTGCCGTTCCACAACAACTTACATTTCATTTAAAATTATATATATATATATATATATATATATATATATATATATATATATATATATATATATATATATATATATATATATATATATGTATATGTATTGAGTGATAGATGCATTTTGCGAATACACGGATATTAAATTTTGCTTAGTTTAAATCGGCTGTAATCTTATCACCACTTGGAGTATTAATTTAAATTAGTAAGATGAGAATTTTTTTTTAAGAGCAATACTATTTTAATAACAATAATCGATTTTGAAGCTAATGATATCTCTATTATTTTGTATGTAGAAATGCCTCGAATAATTATTTTTAAGTTTCTTACTCTGAAACACAAAAATAATTTTATAAAATTTTAGACCAAAGTTTCAAGTCATGTGCTCCGCCAAATGGAATTAAATATTTTAGCTATTCTTTTGAGTTTACAGGAAACATTTGGATTTTATTTCTTATATTAGCACTTTTATTTTTAAATTTTTCATAGACTTTATCTTTCCAATAAAACTTAAAATCTTTTTAGTAAAATTTCTAAGATGTGAAATTTAAAATTTTTATTATCCATATACTTTATTCAATCAGAATGGTAAATTCATCTTTCAAAATTCTTAAAATTAAAATCCAAAGGTTACACTTTACAAAATTTCCACTACAAAAATTGTCAAATTAAAATATTTATTGATGGTTTTATAGTTTTACAATAAAATAAATTCATATTATAAATTAATGGTAAAAAAAAAACATAATTTTGGTTGGAAAAAAAATTAGTTTCCTTTGAAATTTTACTTTTTAACATTACACACAAAAATTCATAATTTTTCTTTGTTTCATTGTGCACAGATAATTTACATTAATATCTGGAATAAAGGAATGGAGTGTTAAAACCTATTTCACTGAAAACTATTTAAATTTCTTTACATACAGTAAAATTCAAAATTAGTTATCTCTTCAACAAAAATTCAGTAAATTTTGAATTAACGGCACTTTCCAAATTTTGATAGCGAAAATAACACTGGATTATGCTAATACTCCTTCATTATTTTTTATTCAACATTTCGCAGCTATTGGTGATCGCAACATCCATATTCTTAAGAGCTGATAAGTCTGCATACTCCTTCCTGCTTTTTAAATCTAAATGAACATTTATTATCCTGAAGAAAATTTTTAATCACGTTTAGATTTGATTCCTGACAAGTTGTTTGGATAGATTCGTATAGTAGTTTTATTCATGAAAAAATAAGAAACAATGATGATTAATTTAAAGCTTTTTATTTAAGTAAATGCACAAAATAAAATCAAACATGGAGCAAAATCACCTGAAATACAATAGAAGATTCTTTAATGATAAATATTTGTGACATTCAAAATAACTTTTGCAATATTTGATGCGATGAAATGAATAACAAATTCACACTGACAGAAATAATTTCAAAAAACTGACTTGAGCAAACAGACCACTAAATAAATGAAAATAACGCAACAATAAAATTGAAAATATAACTCTTAGAAAACTAATAACCATTAAGTATGGTATACATAAATCATCAAAGAAAGGGTTACCCATGACTAAATTTAAATCTATATTTTGACATAAATAAAATTTTAATTATGTCAAATTATGTCATTAAAATTACAAAAAATAAATACTTTCTCAAATTAACAAAACAACCAGAAAAATGTCATGTAATGTAGTAGAAAAAATCACTTGAAATTTAAAAACATCTTTAACTTATAAAATACAAATTGTACTATTTCAAAATAAAAAAAAATTAATGATTTGCAAATGATTTTTTTTAAACAGTTCAACAAATGTAAACTTCTCACTGTTTAGTGAAGTTATAAATAATAAAAATAAATCAAACACCAAAAAATTTGAAAGTCATTTAAGATTAACAATTATATTTTACAAAAAAATTTTAAGACAGTTTTCTGAAATAAATTTATTAGTGAGACAGATTATGAGCATTTTGAAAATTTCATTTTCAAGCATTTAAAGATCAAAATACAACTTTCTTAACGTCTGAATCAATTCAATTTGAATGCATATTGAGTAAAATAGCTTAGTAAATATTTGATAGTTCACTTGTAAATTTGATTAAATTTATAATTTACTATTAAAAATGATATTAGCTCCTTGAATAGTTATCACATATAATTTAATTACAAAATATGTACAAGAACTAATCACAGTCACTGTGAACATAAATACCAATTATATAAATAAAATATCACAATCAACTATTTGCAACATAAAACAGATTCAGTAATTATCATTTCTAATAATTTCAATTTTATAAAATACAAAAGTTTTGTTTGTTGAAATAAAGTTACTATAAAAATATCACAAAAAGTGAATTTTTTTTATATTATATATAGTCTTTCTGTAATTTCAAGCAATTTAGTTTAATAAAGGGAAGTTTATTTTTCCTCCCTTTAAAAATATTACTGAATGGAAATAAAAGAAAATCAAAGGAATTAAGTATTTTATTTGAAAAAAATTAGAACAAAGTTACTCTAAAAATAATCACACAATAAATGAATTGTTAGTAAAAATTATAATAAAACTTTCAATAGGTAAATTAAGCAATTTCATGTTTTTATTATTAGATATTAATTGCAAAACATGAAATAGTAGATCATGCAAGTAATAGAGATAGCAGCTTATGTTTCCTTTACAAAGAAAAAATAAATTAAGTGAAATTTGTATATATTGTACTTTATTTTGCAGAGCCACATCCTAATGTCTTGCAATAAACATAAAATCAAAAGAAAAGATAAAATACTGTATGGTTAATTTTATTCTTGCAGAAAATATAATTTATTAAGAAAACCAGTAACTTCAGTTTCTCCATTAACATAGAACCAAAAAAGGAGATATTTTATCACAATATAATTGCATTTATAAACATTAATAATCTAATCTAATGGCTCTAATAATATTAGAAATTAAATTATCATGGTTTACATCTATTTTGGTCAAAACAAATATTTTTATTAAAAAATGATTGAAATATCTACAAAAATTGTAATTTTAGATTTTATAGTATTTATAGTTATCGTCAGTATCTTTCACATTATAAACTATGGATAATAATCCTAACTCAACATAGTATAATGACGATTACTTCATTCAGAATTAATACAGAATATGCAGTTATTAAATTATTATAGTTTTTCATTTTATAATAATTTACAATATGGAAGATTAATCTTGTTTAAGCCATTTATACTTTTAAATTGATACCCTTTGCCACTGTTATTAGTTTAATATATGAAACAGCCAATTCATTTGCTCATCAAGCAAAACCACTAACATTTTACAGAGAAATATTAAATTCCTTAGAACAGTGGGTTTCCAAATGAATAAAATAAATGACAGATCCAAGATAAAAGTGTAACAAATCATTCTTATACAATTTTTAAGAGATAGATTTTATTATAATTTTTATGAAAGATAAAAATAATCACATACAGAATTATAAAGCAAATCAATAAAGTCTAACTAAAATGTTATGTAAAATATAAAACTGTACTTTATAAAGAAAAACAAATTGTAAGAAAATAAATGAAATTAATTACTAAGAATATATTTTCCAATTTTTTTAACAAAAATAACATTAATATCAATTTTTTTTCTTCACTTAAGTTCTTTAATTTATTTTTTGCACCAAATATGCAAATTTAAGAAAATCACAACTTTAAATTTAAACAGATACATGAATTTTTTAGTAATATCTTTGGATTTTTCAATAATACCAAGAGATAGGAAGTTAACTACAACATTTTACAGATAAAAATGAAAGACCTCAGGTTTTTATTTTAAATAATCAAACAGAGAGTGTGTGTATATATACCATCATTTATATATATAAATATGTGTGTAGTGAGTGCAAGAAAAAAAATGTTTATTTTTAAATCAGTTTTCTTGCATTTTTATACTTTTGGAGTAAATGTATATATTTTAATTTATATAAAATATATTATCAATAAATTACATCAATTTTTGAGTTTAATCTTTTCCTCAGAAAATACAAACACTTAACAAAGTTTGTAAGCCTATTAAAATTATTCAGTGATATAAAAAATTTAATCCCAATTTTTTCAGGACTCGTGCAAATACTTTATAAATAACAGAAATATAAAGTTTTAACATGATATTTGCATGAGTAAGAAATAAAAAATATTATTTATCATTTCTTATTTTTGAAAACATAAGTTTACACATTATAAATAAAACGTGTGGTCACCAAGATGCAAATTTCTATACTGAGAACAAATTTTTTCAAAGAAATGATTGACAGGATAATATATAAGTGCAGAAAATTAAACTATGATAAATGAGTGAAATTAATGCAATTTCAAAACCAATAATTTAAAAAAAATTATAAATGTATTAATATTTTACAGAAAAAATAAATTAAAATACTTTTAAATTGCAAGGCTTTTTCAAATTTAAAAAGTACTAAAATTTATTTTAAAATCAGTCACACAGTAGTTAGTTCAATATAACATAAAAAAGATTAAAATGAATATCTAAAGTGAATAGATGTAAAGAGTCAAAAACATGTTACATTTCAAGAATAAAAAATTATTAAAGGATGATAATTTGAGAATTCAAAAATTAATGACATTTAAGAAATTTGAAATAATGAAATTTTAATTTCTTGATGATGTTAAAATATCTATTAGCCTTTGGTATAATACCATAATATATCACGACAGAAGCTTTCCTTTCGAAGAACAATCCTTTTGGTGAGTTTTTTGGTAATTTTATTGTTCTTTTTGGGAACTTGTATTTCTTATACACCAGAAAGATCAAAAATGCTATGGATGTTCAAGACATTCTATTGTGACAGCCTTAATTAATATATAACAATTACATCAACTTAGCAATATTTCTTAATTACCAAGAATATTTAAAGTTTACTAAAAAGATTATATGCCATCTATGTCTATTTTATAAGGTAAAATAATAAAATTATGTTAACTAAACATGTTTCAGGATTTATTTTTTTAAAAAAATCTTTGTCTTCTTATGAAAAAAATTTACATGCTTTAAAACTCATATTCTTATTCTTCCAGTCAAATGCCAAGTTACAAGAACACCGGTTTTTGATATAAAAGCAGCTGAAGACATTTCTTGAAATGAGTTATCCCCACCTATTAAATCACTATCAGTTAGGTTAATGCGAGTAACTGCAAATTTGTCTTCTCCATCAGGAGAAAGGACCTTTTCACTTTCAAGAATCATGGCTTTTCTTAAGTGATGTCGAATTTCATCCACAACATGATCAATACTTTCTGATTTTTTCAAGAAATTAGCAAGATTTTGCAAGATTGCTTCTGCTTTTAAATTAAGCTGATAAGAATTTAACATGTTTTGCATATCATAGCAATCAATTACATTGCTTTCAATTGCTATCTGTACTGCTGCTTTGATAGATAACTTTCCAAACTTTGCCTCCATGGCTGGAAATGCTTTCATAAGTTGAGAAACAAATAATGATCGAAATAACTGAAAGGCAACACTCAAATTGGCCAGTGATAAATTGGATGAATTATGGTGAGTTTTCAAACAATCTTCTAAGACAACACTGATACACACAGACAGTCCTTCTAATCCTGATACTTCATGAGTTGCTGCGTCTAGAAATGGACACATCAATAAAGGACAGATAGGGCCATTGATACTCGAAGGAAATAACTCATTCATCCATGACTCTTTTGATGATAAAACATGTCTGATATAGTATTTTGGGTTTTTAAATGGTTGTTTCCTACGGCGCAGATCTCTTTCTGATGCTTGCCCTAAGTCACATAACTGTAAAATTGTATTTTCTGAAAAGTCTATGTTTGTTTCGCCATAATCTAAACATGGATTTATCCTTTTATATAAACCTATATCATACAGCCACTGCTCAAAAAGCACAGCAGGATGATCATTTTTTGCACGTAAATAAGCTATGCGAAGAAGGCCAAAAAGAAAGCGCAATTTTTTGGAATCAACTCGTTCCCATTTTTCTCCATTAGAAAAAACACATTCTTGTTTCGTACTGCAAGAAAATGTCGAAAAGTGTCTCATCATATCTAGCATCCATTCACGAGGTTTCGGATTCTGAGAAGATTTTTGAACATGAATAAACAGACCTCTAAACCAATAAAACGCACTTGACAACCATAAACTTTGATCAAGAGTTACTTTACGTAAGCGCTTGCATGTATTTCCGAAGTATAAAAGGTCAAAAGGACAAGTGATGAACGTACAAATATGATACAAAACTAAGTCGGGAAGAAGCAACAAATGGCATTCTTTCGTCATAATTTATTTTCAAAAGTATATCAGGATGTAGCTAAATAAACGTCAGCAAGAAATAAATATAACGATGGAAAATATAATGAATAAGTTTACGTACTAATATTAAACAATCTGGTTCAAATTTTGTAACTACAATGATACGAATGACTTGCGTTTTGATTGGTCGATGATTCTTGAGTATTTTAACAACAAATAAATGCCCTTATAATCAACATATTTTAAATTTCATAAATCACAAAAAGAATTCGCATAGATTTTAATACTTAAAAGCCTCGAATTTAGACGAAATTTAAATATGAATAATATATATAATTTATAAATCAGAAATCTTGCTTGAACTACAGTCTTAATTTAGTCAACTTTTACAATTTTAACACATACATAAAATAAATATTATGTTGTACAGTATTCCAACAACTTTGACAAATGTTTCAATTATTAACGAAAATAACCTTTCATTTTCCGTAAATTTTTATGTGTTCAAATTTTCAGAATAAAAATAATGTAAAACTTTTCTCAAAGGATTAAAGAATACATTTGAGTTAAATTTTCAAAAGATAAGAAAAATGAACACATTAATAAAAATATACATTAGAGTCCCGAAAACTCGGCTTTCGATACCGGGCCGTCTGAATAACTCAGATAGGCGAAAAAACCAGAGATCGATAACTTGGTCTGGTTTTCAGGTTTTGGACAACGCATCTTCACAAACATTGAAGAATTAAAAACTTTGGACATATGAGCAAAGTTTTACCATCCAATGTCACAACGTTATGCCAATCAATGGACCAAGAAATTTTGATTAGTCTCAAGAGAAGATATAGGCACACGTGGTTATCTTTCCCATCTTACCACAGATAATAATGGCCAAGATTACCCAGAATTTTAAGAAACTTAATTTATTGGATGTTGGTAGACCCTTGGAACGAGAGTTTGTTATTAACATTAGTTCGTTCTTTGCAAAAACTCCTTAATCATGATGGATATAAGTTTGTTGAACTGATCATACAGAAAATGAAAACTTACTCCATCTCCTAAAATGAGTTCTTGAGGGCGCAGGTGGCAAGCGTAGACGAAGCAATGGACGTCTTGCGGACAGACCACTCTGCTGTAAGCGACGTCGAATGTTACGCGCAGACATTGGATGATGCATTACAGACAAAATGTGCTGTGTGATGTGGCTGAGGGATCCGTCACTGCCATGCGCACAATTTGCCTGTCACACGTGAAGTGTTGCACGGAGGTGGATGCGATCGAACATGACGGTCCGCCGTACCCTCATCCATTGATCACGTATCCGCATTATTGTAGTTTGCTTTCGCTACCAATTTCTGATAATTGTTTCTGAATTTTTCTTCTTACAGGTTCTCATTAAAATAAATCTTAATTTTATTAATATTTCTGACTTGCAGCTCAATCTCTGATAAAAAAAAGTGTAAAAATGTACACTTATTTAAAAATACTCAGTTAGATATTAACTACTAATTGTTTCTGAATATTTTAAACTTCAGTTTATATCTCGCAGTCAAATTTTTAATTATTACTTTTTTTTACTTGAGAAGCAATATGGATATGAACAAACTCATGCATTATTTTATAAGATCAAATATTAATTTTGAAAACAATTTACCCAGGTGCAGAAATATTCTATTCTGAAAAGATTAACCAGACAGTAGAACATTTCATTCTAAAGTGATTCATTTAACAAAAGGCATATATTTTGCAATTTAGATATTAAACTTCTTTTTTAGCATTTAGCTTTAAATGTTGCTCTTCATTATAATCACTAAAACTGCCTCTTTATAATTGGTCAAGATTAGAACAACACCTATAAATTTAACAATAAAAACTTAGTTGAATAAATTATACTTTTTACACAGGAATTTATTATATTTAAATCGTAAACAAAGTTCCTTTCCAACTCACAAGAGTTTTATATTTTTAAAAAGTTTCAACATTACAGTTTTTTTGTTTTGGATATGACATTAATTGTTGACCCTTTCAACTAGGAGCATTTGATCTTACCATAAAATAATTACACATTTGTTTATCTTAACTGTTCATTTCAAGTGTATTTGTTACAATAAAAAATATTAAAATGAACAGTTAAGAGAAAAAAATTATATGAGGAAGAATTGTAAACAATTATAGCACTATTCTGGAAATGGTCATATCTAATTAATGTCCAACAAATATAAGATTTTTTAAATACTATATTTTGATTTGGTGATTGCTTAAAAGTTGGCATAAATGTTATGAAGGATCTCTATAATTGTTTCACAAGTTCTATAATGTGTAGAGCCAATGTTCATATATTATGCAATCTATTCAATATATATTATAAAAGAAAGTGTGCAAAGTGCGTTCTGCTGAAACTTTGAAATGAGCCCCAGTACGAAAAAGGGAGTTATATGGTGTAGTGATATTTTACCTCCTATCCATGAAGAAGAAGATTCCCCTTTTTTCCTGAAGTGCGTGGTTTTGAAAAGAGAAGTGCTGGAAGTTTCCCCCCTCTAGAAAATTTTAGAACATTCTAGAACACTTTCGAGCATTCCACAACACTTCAGAATTCTCTGGAATGTTCGAGAATAGTCTGGAATATCTCAGAACATTGTGGAACGTTCCAAAACACATTCGAATGTTGTTGAATGTTCTAGAACATTGTGGACTATTCGGAGACTTTTTTTGTATGGGTGGGGCTACCTATTGGTGGGGAAATATATAAATCGATATACACGATGGCAAACGTTGAAGAAAGTGTCAACTTCCCTACAGAATTTTTAAATTCTTAGGAAGTATGCAGTTATGCCATTACACAGTCTTCGACAAAAAATTGTATCTCCGACCATACTACTCAGAAATATCAGCTCACAAAAACTGCGTAATAGAACAAGGATCATCGTCAAACATCTATTGAATAACATCATCGAAGTCAAACTTATGACTGGAAAAAACAAAGAGCACACAGTATTTATTCTCACAGAATAATACTGAACTGCTTTTTAAATTTAAAAGACTGCTATTCCCAATCAAATTACCTTATAGTTTTATAATTAACAAAGGACAAACTTTAAAATATTACGGAGCCAGCATTCAAAGACACCTGTTTTTCTCACGGTCAATTATACGTATCTTGCTCTCAAGTAGGAAATTCGAAAAATTGATACATATATACTCATGATAACAAATTGAAAAACGTTGTTTATAAACAAGTATTGTAAATAGAAATATTGTAGTTAGAATATATTTTCAATAAAAAATTTGTACTTCCTATATTTTAAGGTTTATCCTTTTATTCCAACCACATCACAATCACATACCAACTTCCTAAGCGAAGCCGGATACTCCAGATAGTTAAATATGAAAACAAAATAAAAATAGACAAATTTTGAAATAAAAGGAACTACCAGATAAATAGTTAATGGCTGGAACGAGGCCTGCGAAAATCAATCTGAAATGGAGAACAAAAGCTTCGGCAAAACTTTTGACGGTGAGAAGCTCCTAGTAAAGGCGTAAACTGTAGTGTTGGGCCCAGTGTGACCACCAAAGTAAACCTGATTGAAAACTGAACGTGAGGACAAAGAAAACAATCCAAATTACTTTCTTTTTTCATCTTATTTTTTCCTGTCCCTATTGTGCTGAGACTTTCATTCATTTTATTCTATTTTTTATCTTCATTTCCTTCTCTATTTCTTTTATCTAATTAATTCATTTTTTAATTCAGCCCGTAAAGAGATTCCTCTTCCTCCCGGAAGAAGTTCGAGGCCGGCAAAAATCAATCTCAAATGGAGAATAAAAGCATCGAATAAACGTTTGATGCTGGGAGCTCCTAGTACAGGCGTAGACTAAAGTGTTGGGTCCAATATGACCACCAAAGTAAACCTGATTGAAAACTGAACGTGAGGATAAAGAAAACAGTCCAAATTACTTTCTTTTTTCATCTTATTTTTTCCTGTCTCTATTGTGCTGAGACTTTCATTCATTTTATTCTATTTTTTTTATCTTCCTTTGCTTCGGAGGAATTTTTTCCCTTCTCTATTTCTTTATTCTATTTCCTTCATTTTTTAGTTCAGCTCCCTAAAGAGATTCCTCCTCCTCCTTCCGGAAGAAGTTGGCCCTAGAATTGAGTCATGTCCATTACATGGAGGTCGAGCCAAAGTTCATTCCATTGATATGCATTAAAGCCCACTCCGTGAAAGTCTGCAGGGATTGTGCTACAGATTAAAAGTTAACGGCTGTAACGAGGCTTGCGAAAATCAATCTCAGATGGAGAATAAAATCATCGGCGAAACTTTTGAAGCTGGGGAGCTCCTAGTAAAGGCGTAATGAAGTGCTGGAGCCATTATTAGTTGGTTGGGTTTTATGGCGTAAGGTCAAAAATGGACCTGCTGTGCCAAAAAAAAAAGATTAAAAAAAAAAACATTTTTCTAACTTTATTTTTGTTTTAATTATTTAATTATTTTTGTAAAGACCCAAGCAACATTAAAACTCTAAAAAACAAAAATAAGTGTATATATTATTTTAAAATCTTTATAAAATACAAAAAAGAAAATATCAAAAAATATATAATTTTAATACTTAAAATAGAAATTAAATATCATGTAAAAAACATATTACCGTTAAAAAAGCGATTAGATTTGCGTTGATTAGAATCCCTATTAAATCAAACCAATATCAGTTTTAAAAAATATAAACGAAAGTTGTTAAAATCATGACAAAGTTAAAATATGATATTCTGTATGTGGTTTATCACATGTTTTACAACATAGATTTAATTCACTTAAAAACAATAAATGTCTGTGTGTGAAAAGTGTATGTCCGATACGAAAGTCAGTTAATCTTACATCAGCACTTTGTATCGGTAAAACTATTAATGAGGTGATGTATGGAAATATTGCACGCAATTTATTATTGACCTGCATGTTCCATGACTCCTGCCAAAGAGAATAAATTAATATATTAACATTTCTTCTCACATCAGACAAAGGAACTGATGGCAGAGATGGGCTAGATGCAGATTTATCAGCCCTCTCATTGCCATCGAGATCTACGTGACTCTGTATCCAACAGAATATGATATCATATCCCTTGCCAGCAAGGAAATCTAATGCTCGGAAAACTCTCGACACTACTGGATGGCAGTCAAAACTACTGTTCCGCAATGCTTCCAACACACTCAAACTGTCAGTGAGCGTACAGTATTTAAAAGTATTACATGAATTCATCTGCTGAAGAGTTTGATAAATTGCTGTTGCCGCATCAGGGAAGATGGAACAGAATGAGTGTAGGCTGTAGCTAAGGGTTTGGTTTTCAGTAACTACAGCACAACCAACATATCCTGCGGATTTTGATACATCGGTGAAAACTGGTATGCAGTTTGCTGTGCAGTTCGAGCTATCGTGGCCAACCACAGTGAAGAGAGTGAAAGTGGGTTGGCCTCTACAAGCATTTCTCGAGTGCTCAAAACGTTGGCATTAAAAACAACGCAATGTATTTGGAATATATGTCCGAGCGGGTAAATTTAAATGCGCAGCTTTGATATTCTGCAGAAGGACTGGAGTTGCAAAAGTCAGAACGAGATGCTTAGTGTCTATGAACTTACCATCCCTTCTGACTCTGATGCGTTCAACTCCACAGTTCTACTGATTTTGCAAATTTTCCAGGACCTCATCCGTTGGCATATTCTCTAAATCCCTCCCGGATACGACACCGCGTAAAAATTCGAATTTCCATGAGTCGAAACTGTTACCTCAATATTTTCCAACAAGTGAACATTATTGATGGTGGTAGCCTGTGTGGAATTGGCAACTTCCACCATCAGATCACCAGAACGCAATTTCTTAATACTTTTTACTTCATCTATTGTTCCCAATATTTCTCTTTAAATAAGGAAAGGGAACACATTTTGAAAATTTCCCTCATTTCTTTTGATAACAAAAAATTTTGTATCCGTTTTCATCAATAACTGCTCTTTCGGGAGAAAAGAAAGTTTTTTATTTTCCATATTTTTCTTAAAATTTCGGGACCTGATCGCGCCACCCACCACCGAGTCCAACAAGGGGATGCAGTGCAGCTGCACCAGTGCTAGCCAGGTCCTATACGCTCACAGTACTTCGCTGAGATGGCTTCCACCCTTAACGAGTCACCTAGTAGATGTACCGATCGCTTGATCCATTAAGTCGATAGATGTGCTGAGGACCACAGAGCACCTTCCCGTTTACCTGAAGCAGAGGCTAAAGTAATATGTTGGTCTCTGTGGGCCTCAATTACCTGGACCCTCTTTTCCAGGGACACGGGTCTCACGCACGGCAAGCACGTGGGTGGTTTAGTCCCCAAGAGGAGCTAATAACAACAGGGCGGCGAAAGCTACTCAAAGGGAGCCCTCAACCTCTTACGAGGTAACCACAACTAGGAAGAAGAGGAAGAAAATGCAGAACAGTAGAGAAAAGAGGAAAATAAAGAGCAGGACAAATCACTGGGGTACCTCGGGATTGTAACAACCGTGTTTACACATAGAAGGTAAACCCCCTGAGAGGGTTGCTCCCAAAATGACCACCAAAGTAAACCTGATTGAAAACTGAACGTGAGGCTAAAGAAAACAGTCCAAATTACTTTCTTTTTGCATCTTATTTTTTTCTCTATTTTGCTGAGACTTTCATTCCTTCTTTTATTCTATTTTTTTAATCTTTATTTGCATTGAAGGAATTTTTTTCGTTCTCTTTTTCTTTCATCTATTTCATTCATTTTTTAGTTCAGCTCGTAAAGAGATTCCTCTTCCTTCCGGAAGAAGTTCGAGGCCTGCGAAAATCAATCTTAGATGGAAAATAAAAGCATCAGTGAAATTTTGGACGATGGGGCCTAATTATGGCGTAGAATGAAGTTTTGGGCCAAGTGTGACTACCAAAGTAAACCTGATTGAAAACGGAACGTGAGGATCAAGAAAACAGTTTAAATTACTTTCTTTTTGCATCTTATTTTTTCCCTCTCCCTATTTTGCTGAGACTTTCATTCATTTTCTTTTCTTTTATTATTTTTTATCTTCATTTGTTTCGACGGAATTTTTTTCCTTCTCTATTTCTTCAGTTTTTTTTAATGGTTTATAGTTTTTTATCGTTAGTTTTTAGGGTTTTTTTATGTCCCTCAATTCCCATCCCTCTAGCTGTCTTACTTTCTGTTTACCCTAAGGTGACAAATGACACGATATGAATTATGTTATCATTTTCAACCATCATATCATCATCAATTATAACCTCCAATTTAAATCAATATAAATGTATAATTATACTATAAAAGAAAATATAAACTAACTGTCGAAAGTAGTATTCATAGTTTCTTAAAATGTAAAATAAGCTTTTTTACATTAAATAAATACATAACAAAGGTTTGATTTAATTTAACTGTGCACTTTTCTAAAAAATCAAAAAAGGTGCCATGAACCTATAAACAGAAGCTTATTAACAAATTCTCAGATTAAATGAGCAAGTGAAAATAAGTTAATTTCCAGTTTTTTAGAAATATATAAACATACCTTTTGTTAAATTTATATACACTACTCGCCATTGAAATTGCTACACCAAGAAGGAATGCAAATAACAGAACGATATTTATTGGACACATACATTATAGTGGAAAGAACAAGTGATTAGATTTACAGGAAATTAGGATGTATAGATCTTGAGAAATCAGTACCCAGAGCAGCCAGCCTCTGGCTGCAATAACAGCATTTATCCGCCTAGGCATGGAGTCAAACAGAGATTGTTTGGCATGTACGGGGATCTCAGTCCATGCAGCTCCAACACTATGCCACAGTTCATCGATAGTAGTGGATGGTGAGTGATGGCGTGCCAATCGCTCGGCAACCATTGACCACACGTTCTCAATTGGTGACAGATCAGGAGAACGTGCTGGCCAGGGTAACAGTCGAACCTGTTCTGTATCCAGGAAGTTCAGAACAGTACGGGCAACATACGGTCATGTATTATCCTATTGAAACAAAACATTAGGGAGGCCTTGAAAATAGGGCAGAGCCACGGGCCTTAACACATCGGAAATGTAACGGTTACTGTTCAAAGTGCCGGTAATGCGAACAAGAGGTGATCGAGACGTGTATCCAATGGCACCCCATACCATCACTCCAGCAGATGGGCCAGTATGGCGATGTGCAATGCAAGCTGGCAATGCGCGTTCTCCACGATGCCTCCAAACACGGGTGCGACCATCATGGTCGTGTATACAGATATTCATCTGTAAAGATGACGTGATGCCATTCCCGCGTAAAGGTTCGTCACTGCTCACATCACTGAAGGCGCTCCTGTCTGTGACGCAGCGTCAATGGTAGCCGAAGCCATGGTCGCCATGCAGACAATCCATGCTGCTGCAAACGTCGTCGAACTGTTCGAGCAGAAACTTGTTGCCTTGCAAATGACTCCATTTCTCGACTCAGGGTTCGTGACGTGGCTGTACGATCCCTTGTGACCATGCGGATAAGATGTCTGTCTTCTCTGCTGTTAGTGATAGGGGGTCGCTGAGATCCTGCATGACGTTCCGTATGATTGTCCTGAACCCATCGATTCCATAATCGGCTAACAATCATGGGGTCTCGATCGACGCGAGCAGCAATATTGCGGTACGATAAACCGCAATCCCGGTAGGCTATAATCCTTCCTCGATCAAAGTCAGACACGTGCTGATAGGCATTTCTTCTTCTTACACGAGGCATTACAACAATTTTCTTTGCCGAAAATAACGTTGAAACGGAAATTGAGTATGAGAAACTGCTGTCAAATCTCTGGTTTTATACACATTTTAGATGTCGCTACTGTCGCCTGCTTTGTATGAATGCGCTGAAAATCTAATCATTTGCATATCACAGCAAGTTCTATCTGTCATGCAAATTTCACGTGTGTGGTGTGCCGCTTTCCCGGTGTAGCAATTTTAATGGCCAGTAGTGTATTTGTGGACTGTGTACTATATATACTTTTCAAAAATAAATTTTTTAGCACATTGTTTTTATAAGTTTATAACATTCTAAAATTTCATTAAAATTAAAATAACTATAAAAATATAAGTCATTCAATTAAATATACTTTATAAAATTATCAAGTGAGGCCTTATACTGTGGTGAATCACTAAAGTGAATTTAAAAACTAAGACTTTATCAACATGATATTTTTAATGCACTTTTTCCCAAAATGCTTGAAGCACTTCTAGTGTTTAAAAATTTATTTTAAATTGAATGGCCCTATGCTGCGTAAACGTGTTTTAAAATAATGATACTTTATGATAATTTTATGGAAATAATAATTTTATGAAATATATTTTATCATACTATGAAATATATTTTTATCATACTATGGAAAATAAATCTAAGAAAAGAACTTTAGAGGTTTCTTGATTACGATAGTTGTAAAGTTAGATGATATTCTATATAAATTTTCGCAATACTTTCTCGTATATTTTTTCCAATTAAAAATGAATTACAAATTCATTTGTTGCACAATTTCAGCATGCAAAATTGTTCCAAAACAAACTTTTAAAAAGTAATATAGTGATAAAAAAAAAGGTTTTAATGCTACTATCTTCCAAAAATAAACTGTAATTTTAATGAAGCTTACAGAACATAAAGCATCCTTTAAACACCTTAGTCATTCGTACACGTCACTATTAAGTACATTTTAGTCATAAAATATAAAACACACAAGAGTCATGAGGAGTATTTCTGCCTTTGATCTTTAATGAAGCTTCGATTCGCCTGGGAATCGAATCATAAAAATGCAGGATAATTCATGGAGGAATACTGAACCATTCTTCATGGAGATATCGCAAAAATTTCGTAAGAGATGCCGGTGTAAGATAGCGATTCCACATTGAATATTATAAAAAAGACTGTAACTGTTCCATTAGATTGCAAAGCTGATGTTTCACTTCCTCCTTATGTTCATCAAATCACGAAGGGACAGGTTCCACTTTGAATTATCATCTTGGAAAATTTCATATCTATCATGAAACAAGGTTTGCATTATTGAATGGAATCAGCTAAAAATTCCCTATATTTCTTAACTTAGTTCTAATAATCCTTCTTTTCAGGATTTCGATTAGGCAAGTGAAGAAACAATGATACAATTTTCCATACCATGACACATTTACTTCCAAAGATAACAGTTGAAAGGAAACAGTCATAATGACACGCTTGAGCAAGTGTCCTTCAGATAGACACCATCTTTATGTGTAGAGAAGTGTGAAAGATGATTCTCATCTGACCATACATTTGTCTTATTTATCAATCTACCCGATTTTGTCGCGGTGACATCATTGTAGAGAAAATTTAGCCTTGACATCAGTGACATGTGGCAAGAGAATTGCTTTTCTGCAGTAAGTGCTCTGTTTATGAAGGAGCCTCGTAACACTAGTCATTGAGTTGGAGAACACATATTCTGTTTGAATTCTGCAGTCATTAAGGCTGTACTGTTTTCATTATGGCGTTACAATCCACTCTTATTTAAGTACTAGTTTGTCTTACTTTAGACACTATACCTCTAAAAACCCCTAAAACTGGGATGTTGAACACAGTTGTTCTAATTGGTCAGACTCTTATAATTTGGCCTTTTTAAAAGTCAGCGATGTCCGACATACAAAGCTTTTGAGGAAAATCCAAAACATATATAATTCCTCTAATGTTGTCTCTTATTGCCCTGATGTATAATTTTTACATTAAAAATGAATTAGTAATTTAGATCATACTGTAATGCTTGCAAAGCGTATTTTTAAGTACCTCCCTTATTCGCCGGTGTTTCAATTTTTTCTGATAACCATTTTTATAATTTTATATTGTTTTATGCTCTACCTCTAACTCCATTATGAAATTTATTCACGCCATTAAATCAGGTTTCAATGCTAAGAAGAGCTCCTTGGCGGTATTTGTGGACTTCCAGGGAGCTCATGATACTATCTATAGAAAAAATTTCATTAATAAATAAATTAAGAGGTCAAGGAATAGAGGGTAGGATGTTGAGTTGGATTGAAAGATTTCTCGCACAGAGATTGGTCAAGACTAGTTGGAATAATGTGGAATCCAAATACAGGCAGTCTAAGTTCGGACTGCCACAGGGTTCAGTGTGTAGTCCCATACTCTTCAATTTATATGTCAATGATCTAGTTAAGAGTCTGAAAGATTTTGGGAATTGCCCAGTAAGCATGTTTGCTGATAATTTGGTTATATGGACGGAAACAAATAACCATCGTAACCTCAAGAAACACAGACAACAACTTGAGAATAGAATGAATAAAGCTTTGGAGGTACTCCAATCAGGGGCTATGAATAATCATATGACAATCAACAAATCAAAAACCATATATCAGTTTTTTACCCTGAGACACGCATCACCTGATTTTGAATTGTATATTGATGGCTCCAGATTGAATGAAAGTGGGAAGACAAAATATCTTGGAGTTACAATGGACAGCAAATTAAAGTTCTTGGAACATATCAAATACACTGGTACTAGAGTGGATAAAAGATTACCTATTTTAAAAAGACTTGCCGGTGCAAAATGGGGCTGCACCCAAGATACTCTAAACTTTACATATAACACATACATAAAACCAGTACTTAAATATGGTAGTGAGGTACTGATTTCGGCCCCACAATCTAATTTGGATATCTTGGAGAGAATTCAGAATAAAGCTCTTCGAATAATCACGAAAGCTGTCAAGACAACTCCGATAGTGGCTCTCCAAATCTATACATCAAATCTTCCGATTGGTTTTAAGATAAAGAAACAAGCGGTTAATACTTTTGCTAGGATGAGAGCATCTCAGCGAGCTAACTGGATGAATAACTGGCAGGCGAGTGTTCTTAAATTAAATAAAAGAAATTAAATAAAACAAATTATATGGGAGCTCAATTTGAACGGCAAAATGATAGAGTTTCAGTGGATACCATCACATGTGGACATTGGTGGTAACGAAAGAGCGGACTTATTAGCCAAGAAAGGCACTAAATAATCGATTGAGGAGAGTGCTGTTCCAATGGATTCCCTTAAGAGATGTATGCGAGAGCGGATCATGCTGAACTATAACAAGGATCCGTCCAATAAATGCAGAGACAAACAATGAGAAAATATTAAAAATGACGAAAAAATTCAGTCACAGACCACGTAAAGAGGCTGTGGCCAATTTTCGATTGAACACTGGCCACGACTGTCTAGCTCAACATCAGAAGAAAATCGGCATCTTGACTAGTAGTCTTTGCCTTATCTGCAAGACAGACAATATGAATAGAGACCACCCCCTCGTCTGTCAGGGACTTGACCCTGCATTTCAGCAAAGCGGTGATGTTTGCAAGCTTTATTGGATCGCCAGGGATAGCAAGTCCTGAACACTTTCATGCTTCCCCCTCTAGCTTTTTAGACTTTGACTTTTAGATTTTAGAATTTTTATAATTTTTATCATATATATGAGTATTTGTGTTTGTTTGCGAGTGGCCAGATGTTGATGGATTGGATTCCTTTTGGCCATATGTAACAACAACAACATATTGTTTTATGCAATAAATTATATTGTATCTACAGTTTAACTTTTACAAAAATGCTAAAACTTATTTTATTGAATAGTTGATTAACTTTCTGTATTCAGAAAACTTAAGGAACAGGAATGTTAATACTGAAATATACAGTAGCTGCTGTATATTTCCTCATTATAATTTCATCCAACACTATATAATTATATACCATAATTAATTTAAAAATATTTTTATCCTGTCGATTCTCTAATTTTTTTAAAGTAAAAAAGCGATAAAAATCTTTATATCATACTTTAGTTTCATTGAAATATTGAGTAATTTTCAGCTGATATCAATAAATGTTTTATACAATTTGTTGTATGAAATTTGAATATGTTAAATATATAACTAATCAGAAGTCTCTGATATATAATTCATTTGAAAGTTCAAGAAAATGAGTTATGTGTTTTTAATAGGGGGAATAATGCAAATTCAGTAAAGCACTGAAAAGTACAGATTCATTTGATAAAGAGCTATTCTAGAGATTTTCTGTGACTTTACTATTAAATTCTTAGAAGAAATAATAGTGTAATGAAGATTCTCTTAATTATGAATGATAATTATTAACTAAGTATATCTTAGTTAGAATAACTATGAATGAAGAGAAAGTAGACGTTTATGATATAAATTTCTCTAGAAACATAAAAATAACTATTACTCCTATATTAGCTAAATTTTAAGGAATGTATTATTTAAACACGCAAGTAATGCAAAAAAAAAAATAAATAAATAAAAAAAAAATAAAAAATAAAAAATCAGTGAATATCTGCATGATAGATTAAAATGAAATCAAAGCATATTAACGAATCAAAACTTTTATATGCTTATTCTCATCTTTTATTGAAAATTATTAATGAATTGAGTCAGATAATTCCACATCATCACTTTCATGCAGTATATGTCTTTCATCAGGAAGCCAAAGAACTTGTATTTTATCGATAAATAAACGAGACAGAAACAATGGATAGTATTTTTCACTTCTTTGAGAACAACAACAACAACAAAAAAAAAGACTTAACAACATAATATTTCAAGCTGAATATGTCTTTCATAACTTTAATGATCTTTTTCAACAGATGTATTTTATAAATAAGGCTTAAAACATTGATCATATATTTGAAATAATTTGTTTCGTTGAAAGCTATTTGTGGGCTCCAAAACAAATTCTTCAAAGTTTCAAGATTAATATAGTTTCCCATACCAAAAAATATTCAGGAATGATTTGCGGATTGTAATTTTAGAAGTTTCTGAACATTTGTATAATAATCTGTATCAATGTGAAATTTTTTTTTATTTTTAAGTCGCAATATGTTTTTATTTTCATGAATAAAAGTAAAACAATTACACAAACTACAATATCAATTTCCTTCTACGAGGAAATTTTCTAATTCCACCAGCAGAGGTTATTTTTTATGTCTTATCCCGAATCTTAATTTCTGTTAATTGTCACACACACACAATTCATGTCTTTATTCTTCTAAATTGGTCCACTAAACCTTGATATATTTTATCAACGTGTTTTTGACACCATACAGTAGACACCCGAATGTGTTGCAACTGGTGAAGTTCGTTGCAAATCATTTACTGTCTTCCAGGAGCTTTTTTTTTATATTTTTTATAGATTATGGATCGTATTCAAAAGTCGCAAAAAAGAAAACTCGGAAAACTTCCAATCACTTTCACAAAAAAAAGGGGTCGCAGAAAGTAAAAGCATGACATCAATCTCCTTTTCTTCAACAGAGGCTGCGATTGGATCTATATCCTTAGATTTCGAAGAGCGCTGTACTGCTACTAGAGACCACGGTGAGTTTGTAATTGTCACTATCTTTAAATAACTAACAAATTTTTAGGTTAATACAGTGCATTTCAGGCTACCTATTTCTGTTATATATATATATATATATATATATATATATATATATATATATATATATATATATATATATATATATATATATATATATTAAAATCAGTAGCCAGAGTAGCCGCCATTGTTGGAAATAACAGCTGCCACACGTCTCGGCATAGATTCAAAGAGACTATGGATGTGTTCCTTGGCTACAGCGGACCAAGCAGCTTCCCCACGTTGCCAAAGTAGATGTGGTGTGACAGCTAGGGATGTAATCTAGGTCAATCGTTGAGTAACCATGGATCACATGTTTTCTATCGGTGAAAGATCCGGAGAGAGAGTCCACCAGGGAAACAATTCAGTCTAGCGATCGACGAAGAACCCTGAGACAATGCGTGCCACTTGTGGTCACGCATTATTCGGGGATATTGTGGTATTCATGTTTGCCCCGCAAAATGACACATTTTATCACCTTCTTTGCCAAATCTAAGCGATTGGAGTCATAGCATGGTAACCCAGCTAACTGGACACGTGATTATCGCGCTGTGTGAAGATGCGTTGTAGGCGGATACATTGATGCCTGGGGAAAATGTGATTGAGTTAATATAGGCGGAGTTATATTTGATTGATCGTATAATATTTAGCATCGTTTTTTCTTGTTCTAAAGTATTTCGTTCTTAATTATATTAGGATTTTTCTGATAATTTTATAGGGTGATTTTCTAACTTTAAAAATGCATCCTTTACTCAAGAATTTGTTGTTTCTGACTTTATATCTAGTTGTTGGAATTAAAGACAAAGTTAAGCAGTTGATGCAATATTTAGGTATTTTACCTAAGAGGATTGATGTTGCTCCTAAATATCCGAAATGTGAATCAAAAACTGTTTTGATATACGTGTGAATGAAATCATGTATATAAGTAATTAAATAAAATAACATTTTAAAAGTGCAAATGTATGCTATATTAAGTTTTTACATTGCCCATAATTTCTGTTTTCAATTCAAAATTCAGTTAATATGTTACCATTGAAAAAATTATTGTTATTATGAAAATAACATGTAAACATATGTCACTTGTAGAATAATTTTTTTCTAGACGATAAATTTTATCCTACTTATACCTCATAAAAAATGCTAATTCTTATTTATGTATATATTTTTAATAATTTATTGAGTTTATCAGAGAAATGAAATAGTGATTATTTTCAATAAACTTACACAATAGATCTTACTTATTATTAATTGTTAACTGGAGTCACTATTCGATGAGCTACAGATATTTTGTTCTCCATAAAGATATAAAATGAATCCTTTTGTACTTAATTGGGGAAAATAGTTCTCTTTCTAATACTCCATCCTTGTTTGTTTGTTGCTCAACGGTTATTTTTTGCACACGAGGGTTAATTAGACCGGGACCTATGGCTTAAAATTGATTCCGAACCACTACAAACATCCATACCCAAGGTGGGATTTGAACTCACGAATAGTTGAACCGAAGGCAAGAACGCTAACCATTCAGCTACCAGCTCGGCAACACTCCGTCCTACGTTCAAAGCAATTTTACTCCTTTTTTGACGAGATTATGGTACAAAGCAAATGTGCTGTCCTCTAATTTAAATTTTCACGTAGTTCTCTGCTTTCGGTTTAGTTTCGCCAAAAATGAAGCTAGAAGTAAACTTAATGCATCTTTAAATATATAATTGGGTTAAAAGAAGCGCAAAAACTGTAAAGTCTTTATTTCTTATAATTAATTGAATAACTAAATCAAATCTTCATAGTTGTGGTTTGACATTATTGGATAAACTTTCGTATT
The DNA here is from genome assembly GCA_037975125.1 of Latrodectus hesperus. Lineage (NCBI taxonomy): Eukaryota > Metazoa > Arthropoda > Arachnida > Araneae > Theridiidae > Latrodectus > Latrodectus hesperus. Next base: position 55,022,853 of record CM075860.1, read on the forward strand.
AGAAAGTTTGAATGAATGAATGAATTCCATTGAATTTATATTCAGTTTAATGTTTATAATATTTGAAATTTCTGATTTATTGAAAATTTTTAATAATATAAAAATTCTTAGAATATTATTGATTTATTTAAAATACTATAATCTGCCGAAATTAATTTATTATAAATTAATAGTTAATTAGCAAGAATGCATTTTTAAATTATTTTTACTTTCGAAACTGCGTAAATATGACGATAGACTAATTTAGAAATTTCTCATTGGTTTAAATATCCAACGTATATATAGAAATATTACATAATATAGTTTATTGTACTGAATCGAAAGTGCTATTAATATCAAATACATTTTACTAATGAAAAAGAATAAATTTTCTGAAAAATAATTCGAAGCTTTTTAATTTAAATATTAATACAATATAAAGCAAATATTAATCTGCAGAATATACTTGAGAATTGGTATAGAATATGTACTTTATTTTTTATATATGAAAATTTAACTGACAATTTTTGATTTGGTTATTGGTACGTAAAAATAGATAAAACGAAAAGGAATTATGTATGTCAAAATCTACTATTTTTTTGTATAATATTTCAGAATTCTTAACTGAGAATTTTGTCGATAGAAATATAATTTATATTCGGACTTTACAGTTGTCATTGTCACCATCGAAGAAAAAAATTAGTAAAAACAAATATGAAACATGTAATTATTTTGAAGATAATGAAATACAATATGAGGATGAAATGGCTGATCAGGTATATTCTAAATTAAATGAAATGAAAATTTCAATCAATATTTTCAGTTAAAGTATCTTATTAAAGATTCTGGTTTTGAAAGTTGATTTTAAAATAATGGTAGGTAATTCATTAAATTATACACTAAAATATTACTAGGTAATTAGCTTAAGAAATTTTTAACAATTATAGCATAATCTGGAAATGGTCATATATATATATATATATATATATATATATATATATATATATATATATATATATATATATATATATATATATATATATATATATATATATATATATATATATATATATATATATATATATATAATTAATGTTCAATAAATATAAGATTATTTTAAGTATTGTATTTTGACTTGGTGATTGCTTAAAAGTTGGCATAAATGTTATGAAGGATCTCAATAAGTGTTTCACAAGCTCTATAATGTGTAGAGTCAATGTTCTTACATTGTCTAATCAATTCAATATAAATTATACAAGAAATACTTCACTAATGTTCTAAAATTTCGAAACGCACCGAAAGCAAATCACCAACCGCGGAAATTTGGTCGACAATTAGAAAAAGGGAATCAAGTCAAGCCAATGAAACGTGTAAAGGTGATGTCCTACTGACGGATTAAGGAAGTGGATTAATATTTTGAAGGTTGAGGGAGGCAGATGAGAAGAGAGGATGATTATTGCTGAAGAATTAATTGTGTTTTGACCAAGGAGTCGTATCAAACCACTCGATGGGATAGAAGTAGCCGCGGGTCTCGTGGTCAAAGTCTGATGTCCATTCGGAAAGGAAGGAAACCATTAGCCACAACAAAGCTGTTGTGGCTAATCTTTAAGCTTTAAGACCCGCCCGGGAGAGCCATGGACCATTAGCCATGCTCCACACATCTTCCGTGGCAGAAGGCGTAGGAGAAGAGACGGCGCCCCTTTCAGTTCTTTCTCACAAGATTCTTTATCCTATCTTCTCCTTCGAGCGCATTCTTTAAGCATAACAGAAAGCTACAGCCCCTACGGGAAAACCCGATATTTAAGAAGTAATCTTTACCTATCCACCTGAACGCCACTTCTTAAAGAACGATACATGGTTGTTATACTTCGGTTTGTGGGATAATTTCATGGTTAATGATATACAGAACAACTGTAAGTAAAAAAATTTTTATGTTTAAACATAAAAATGTGAAATATTTTGACTATAATTTTAAGTTTAAATAGATAAAAAAAATTTTCATTTTAACCAAAGTTTGCTTTACAAATATAAGAAAAATCAAACTTACCAACACGGTGACTTTTTAAAAACTTCTTGATAAATTAATATAACGGTCACGATTCTTCTTCACAAGATTCTTTATCCTATCTTCTCCTTCGAGCGCATTCTTTAAGCATAACAGAAAGCTACAGCCCCTACGGGAAAACCCGATATTTAAGAAGTAATCTTTACCTATCCACCTGAACGCCACTTCTTAAAGAACGATACATGGTTGTTATACTTCGGTTTGTGGGATAATTTCATGGTTAATGATATACAGAACAACTGTATGTAAAAAAATTTTTATGTTTAAACATAAAATATATATTTAAACATAAAAATGTGAAATATTTTGACTATAATTTTAAGTTCAAATAGATAAAAAAAATTTCATTTTAACCAAAGTTTGCTTTACAAATATAAGAAAAATCAAACTTACCAACACGGTGACTTTTTAAAAACTTCTTGATAAATTAATATAACGGTCACGATTAAATTTCAAGAATCGAAGTTTCAAAATGATTAGAATTCAGGATTAATTAATTAATCTCAATTATTAAGTAGATTCTTAATAAACAAAAAAGGCAACTAAACAGGTTAGAAAAATAGATTGCAATATTAGACTTAATTTGATATACTATATTTTGGCAGAATCTTGGCATACCCAAGATAAATTGTAACTTGACTAGTTTTACAGGATCAAAAATGGCTTATCGTGGCATACTGGAAAAAATTTAATACTCCCTATAGGTCTAATATTGGTTTATCTTGGCATTTCGTACATTGTTTAAATCTTGGCTCCCATGGTAGGACTAGCCTTGGCTTATCTTGGCATGCCCAATACTGTAGAAAACGTGGCATCCATTATAGGACCTATCTTGGCTTGGGGAAAACTAGACGCCGATCATCGGCCCATTTTTGGGATTATCTTGGCAAGATTGCCAGTATTAGGCCGAGTTATTTTGCTGCTTAGGTGGTTGTTTTTTTCGTTCCAGTTGTAATCATGGCTTCATCACTTTATTACAATTCTCATTGGTTTGAAATGTTCATCCCACCAGATAACGTTTCATCTACCTCACATCATATTAAGATTATGTCATTAATGCGACTGGTAAATGAATTTGCTGTTTGCCTTTAATCGCATTTTTTAAGAAGCAGCAAACAAGGTGAAGTTCACTACGAATATCTAAGATTATTTTCGAAATTCATTTTGTTAATATAACGATTTTTTTTATATAAGGATCAAAGCATGGGTTTTAGAAACCGTTGTCCATTTATTTAAGCCATTGACACGTTGACAATAGAACAGAAGAAAGAGCAAAATGAAAAAGACATGACAAATCTAGTTCATAATTAGTTTAAATCAGCAAGGACACTCTCAATCTTAAAACTCATGCTTTACTTACGCCAAAATTAAATCTTATCTTTTTGTAGATTTTCCCTCAACAATTGATTAGTTGTTGCCAAAACATTATTTTTAATATATAAAGTTAGCCTTTCTGTTGTTATCATTTGTTGAAATTTCATTGAGTTTTTAAAACAATTTCTATGGCATCAAGAATTTTGCTAAAATAATTTCGAGGATGTTTACTTCATGCTTATATTAGACATTAATAAGACTGATGTAACTAACTTAATTTCAAACATTCCTTTTATAGTTTAATATTTCATATAAACTTTCAGGTATGATGCTTGTTAATCATTTTCTTTTCTCATTGATGTCCTCATTTCGTGGTTTAATAAAATATCCAAAATACATACAGGTACATTAAAGTTAACTTAATTTTACTATGGTTACATACTACATTTTTGAATTACTGTGATAATATCAATCATGAGCATGAAAATAATGCAGAATTATCAATATATAATGCAAGTTCCTAACAGCAATGATCAAAATTTTAAGAATTTTGCCTTTAATAGTTTGCATTACGATAACTGTATATGTAAACGATTAGAGGCAACGGATGCCTATAATAAAAGACTTGAAAATTCTGAAGTGTTTAACAAAAGGCATGAAGGCACTGAATCTTATAAGAGAACCGAAGGCTCAGAAATGTTTTCTAAAAGACCTGATGGTTCTGAACTTTATAATAAAAGGCCTGAAGGTTCTGACATCTATAATAAAAGGAACGAAGTTTCAGGAATGTACAACAAACGACCTGATGGATCTGAAATTTATAATAAAAGGATTGAAAATTCCGAGTTATATTCCAAAAGAACTGAAGAGTCCAATGCTTTCAATAAAGAAGCTCAAACAACATTAAGCAGTGTTCTTGCAAAGAAACATTTCTTAGCTAATTCATTAAATACTTCAGTTGCAAAAATGAATCTATGTGATGTATGTAAGAAAAGTTTTTCTACAAAGGGGAATCTTCAAAACCATCATGTTGTCCACAGTGGTCAAAAGCCCCATGAGTGCTCAGTATGTAAGAAAACATTCTCTCAAAGAAGTACTTTGAGTAAACATTATCTTATACACACAGGAGAAAAACCACATGTATGTAGTGTTTGCCAGAGAGGCTTCCGTCAAGCAAACAACCTTCGAATACATTTTTTGACTCATTCAGGTGAAAAACCCCATTTGTGCAATGTTTGCAAAAGAGGATTCACACAAAAAATTGCTCTTCAGAAACACATGCTTACGCACACAGGCATGAAACCTCATGAATGCAATGTATGTAAACGATGTTTTACAACAAAAGGAAATCTTCAGAAACATTACTTAACACATACTGGGGAAAAGCCTCACATTTGTGGTATCTGCAGTCGTGGTTTCTCACAAAAAATTGCTTTAAAAAAGCATCACTTAACACATACTGGGGAGAAGCCACATGTTTGTAGTGTGTGCAGTAAAGGTTTCACAACTAAGGGTAATCTTAAATCTCATTTTAAACGTCACACGCGAGAGAAGTCTGGACTTTCATCCTCAATAGCACACTCTATTGTGGTACCTGCTTCAATAGCTCAGTCCCTTTTAGTGCCAGCCTCTATTGCACAATCAATTTTGCCACCTCTTACTCATTCGCAAGAAGGAACTACTTCTAGGTCACAATCACAAAGTATAACCTCCTTGTCTCAGTCGCAAAACATTGAAAACTCAATGGCTCATTCCCGAAATATTTCAACCACTAACATTCAAACACATGGTTTAGGAACCTCTGTCTCTTATACTCGTGACATTTTAACTTCATTAGCCGAATCTAGAGGTCTATCTATTTCAGTAGTGCCATCAAGAGGGGGAACAAATTTGACTCCAGGACATAATGCTACATCTATTTTATCACAATCTCTTGCTGAACCAACATTATTAGCCCAGTCTCATGGGGCTATGTCTATTGGTCAGTCACTTCCAGTGTCTCTTGTCCAATCACGTGTATCTACTGGCCCATCAGCACCAACTCATACTCAATCTTGTGTTACTTCAACATCTAGCCAGTCTGTTGTGCCAACATCTCATAATCAAGCTCTTGTGCAGTCATCTAATACTCAGACTCTAAATGTTCCATCATCTCATTCTCAGTCTCTCTCTGTGCCAACATCTCATGCACATTCCCTTTCTATTCCAGTATCTCAGTCACAAGTTGAATCCATATCGCATGCTCAGGTACTGGGAGTAAATGCACCTCATTCACAAAGTCATATTGGTACTGCATCTCAATCTTCTATCTCCCTTGGAAGATCAGAAGACAGCTGCAAAGGGCAACATATAACTGTTTTATAACTTTAATAATTAGGTATTTTATGTGTAATTATATTGTTATTAGTAGCAAAGAGTGATCCAGTTAGAAAAATTAAGATTCAGTTGACAAAATAAATTTTAGAATGAAAATCTTTTATGGAAATAAAAATTTTTCAGAAAAATAAAAAATTAATTTAGTTTATAAATTTTATAAATTATTGATTTATTTTATTAAAATAAATTCTATTCATTTATTAATGAATTTTTGTTTCATTATGTACATATCTCTTTTGAAAACTGATGATCACTTTTTCATTTTCATCCATTTTAATTTTATTGAAATTGTATTGTTACTTAAAGACATAAATTATATATAATCATATTTTTATTTTATCATTTACACTGAATATAAAATATTTAATTTGTATCAAGTAAAATAAATTCTTAGTTTTTATGTTTGACTGGAATCGCATTCAAACTTTATTTTATTTCACTGATTTTGTTGAATTTCTAAAATATTTTTTTAAATTATACATTCTTATCTTTCCATTGAATGAATATATAATTATATTTTGGAATTTCTATGTGTTTTTAACCATGAAAAATGCAATTTGTCAATCAACTTCTATTGAAAATTTAATTATGATTTTTTGTCTCAGATATCATATAATTATTTTGGTGTATTTTTGAATTTGGTGAATTTTCATTGAAAATTCATTTTTAAATTAATAGTATTTTTGGTGCATTTAATCATTTTTCTGGCAACCTAGATTTTTCATTGTGTCAATAAGATAGGAAATATGTGGATGTTCTGCAATATTCTATTTTGGATAACCTTAGTTTGTTGGGACTAGTTCTACTTTGTTTTAACTTAGCATTTTCATTAGAATTCTTGTTAGGATTATTCAAGCAAATTTTAATTTTTAAAAATTCTAATGATTCATTATCTTATGTTTTTTTAATATTAATTGGAATGTAATTTACTTATATAGAAATTGACTTATAATAGTTATTTCAATTTGGTGATATTTTTTTAAGCTTCAAAAAATTCAAAAATGAGAAGGAACAAAAATTTTTTGCAATCTGCCATTTTTGTTAAGTTTTTAAATGTTGAAAGAAGAAGCTTATTTTATGTATTATTCAAATGACGTATTAAGTGTATCTATAAAAAATGTTTTTAAATAAAATTTTTAGGTTTTCTTTTTTCCCAATTTTTTTTCCCATTTTTTATATGATTTGTTGAAAATGAATTGTTTAAATTTTAATGTTTCTTTTATTGTTTGTGTATTATTTTGTTCAATTATTTATTTTAAACTTATTTTTATTTTATGAGGAAAAGAATGACTGCTGCAATACATTTCAACAATGTAATAAGTTTTTTATTTATATATGTTGCTGTTATCTGAGTTTCTTGAATGGTTTATTGGAAATAAATATAAGTAGGCGAATTTACTAAAATTAAGAATTTTTTAACTATGTAAGCATCTACATTTAGGAATTTATTGAAACTCAACCCTTTGTAATTGATTACTTTTTTGACATTGGTAAATAATTAATTACCACTATAAGTAATACAATGAGTTTAAATTAAGAATTTCAAAAATTTTTTAGTTATTGATCTGTTTAGAAATTTTTGAAATATTTTATTGATTTCTTCTTATCAAAAATTATTTATGTGTTATATGAAAAAATAGTGCTTACTTATTAGTGTCACCTCAGCCAATTTTACTATTAAACACTGTTCTATATTTTATTTTTCAAATAAAACACATTAGTATCTTTTCTTGTTATTCCTATATTTTTTTATGATATCTAAGTGTGATTCCAGTGGCGCTTATTCAGCTTGTAACAGAATTGGCTGCATTGTTGGTAATATGTAAGTTCCCCCCCCCTCCGAAAGAAGCTAATAATTTTAATGCATTTATTTTTAATTTTATAATTAATAGTTTTTAGAATAATAATTTTAAATAGCTTCATTGATTATTAATAGAATGTATAAATTTGAAGATTTTTAACTATGTTTAGTTCAAAATTACTTTAATTTTCTATATAATTACTTCTGTTTTTAAAAGGAATTGCTGTCTATTCTAAATATAATCAATATTGTATGTAATTATCCATGTTTTTCTTGCTTTTTTCCTAATTATCTTTTTTAAATCTTAATTATGTTACTAAAAATTTACAATTCTTTTATTTCTGTTTTCTTATTAATTTTATTTTATAAATTTAAATTTTGTTTGACATTGTGTGGTCATTTTTTTTTTATAATTTTTGTTATATAGATAAGGATATATTCAAATAAGACATATTTTTTAAAATTAGATTTAGGATCTTGAAGTTTGATTACTTGTAATTTTTTTAAATTTAGGTTTAATAATTTTTATTTCGAGAAATTTTGTATACAAATTAACATTTTATTGTTGAAAAATGGATAAAAGCATATAATTAGAGACTGAAAAGATTGAATAATTATTATTTTCATACTTAACTTTTTTCTTTGGTAAATTAAAATGACTAAATTCAATTCTAATTTCTGGATAAAATCATCTTATATAAAATCATTATACGAATAAAGTTTTTCTCATATCATATCTGTAAAATAAGATATAATTGTTTACTGATTTGTATGAATTTAGATTTTAAAACAAACTTTTACTGTCATCTAATTGCTAAAAAAATTTATGGCATTTTTTCTTATTATTATAAGAATAAAATGATATTTTATCCGTGAATCGATACAAAGGAGAGAGAAAGAGAGAAAAATAAAATGAAAGGATGAATAAGAATGGTTTTTAAGAAATCTAAGCAATAAATCGCAAGAATTCTAGGAACTCTTATTTATAGTTTTATCCTCAGTTTATTAAGTCTCAGACTAAAAAAAATGCAATTAGTCATTAATTGTTATCTCTTGAGTTTCATTATTGTAAAAAACATTGAAATTTATTATAACAAGAGATTATTATTATCATTGTGATTTTTTTAAACAAATTTATATTTTATTATAATTTTGTGATCTATTATATTTTAAAGAATAAAATATTCTCAAATGGAAAACTATGCTTTCCTAAACCTACAATTAAAATTTTGTGTAATATTAAATGTCAGTTCTTTCAAAAAAGAAATTTCTTTGTTATAATTGTTTAAAGTTTATACAAAATAAAATTATACAAATTATGATAAACTTTTGAATGTTATTCAAAACTTATAATTTTGTATTTTATAATGTATTTTTATTCAGTTACTATATATGCAAAGTTTATTTTATTAATTATCTATTTTTAATTTAATTTATAGAGCCTTTTAAATGAATTTTCATTATGTATATTTGAATCTGTGAAAGCAGTTTAGACAAAAGATTTTAACAGTCCCCCCATTAAAAATTAATTTAACATTAAAATTAAGTAATTTTCTCCTTAAATATATTTTTCATAAAATATTTATTTTATTTAGAGAGTTAAGAATCAAAAACATTATTTCTTTTACTTACATTTATTTGGGTTACATTTTCTATGTTGATTATGTGTAGCTGTTATTTCTTAGTATTAAAATTTTGCTGATTTTGACTTTTGCATATAAAACAAGAATACCAATATTCTTCTATTGAATAATATTAGCTGTTATGTTAAATATTGTTATTTTATAAATTTGTTGTTAGCATATGTATAGAATCATTTTTTGCAGAAATTATTTTATAAAAAAATACAATTGAAATTTCATGCATATATTTTTGTTAAATTTATTTATTAACTATAAATTACTCTCATTTTTTGAATATTTCAAAAATCGTTTGCAGATTTTTATCATTGTTTCTTTTAATGGTGTTTTATTTTTAATGTTAATTTTTTTTAATTTGTAATATAAACAGTAAGTTTTAAAAATACAAGCAAAAAGAAAGTGCATACATTTTTTCTAATCTCTGAAAAATTATTCTAATATAAATAATTAAAAATTTAATCTAAAGGAAATTGTAAATTTGATTAAATTCCTACAAGAGAGGCTTAAGAATTTTTATTGTTTAATTTTGCTTTAAATCAGAAAATCATTACTTAAGTCATTAATATCTTGATGCCAACATATACAGTTGTATCTATTGCTGCCTGTGTATAGTTAATTGTGTTTGTCCTTAATTGCTTTTCATCTTCAGGATTTTAATTTTAATCATTTATTTATATAGTGTTATAAGAAATTAAACTTATAAAACATTTTTTAAGTTTTCAGATGTATTCACATTTATCTTTTATTATATTATGAAGTAATGTATACCAGTAAATTTGTTAAAACATAAAGGTGTATTCTAAATAGTCTTTTCAAGTAACAAATGAAAGAATACTCTACTAATGTTCCTGTGCTGCAAAAAACACAAATATTTTAATGAAAATAATGAACACTTCATTTTATCCAATTATATTTAGCTGTATGAATATTTTATGTTACTTTTTATTGAATTATCTCCATAGTTTTCAAATTATCCCTTAACTAGTTTAAATATTTTATGATGTTCTACTCATTATTAGGTATATTTTAATCTTTTTGATTAATGTAAACATACAGTTTTCATTAAAGTAAGTATTATTTGAAGAAATGTGCCTTTTGATGTAAAGTAAAAGAAAAAGTTTTATCATGTTTGGTTAACTCTAAAACATTAATGATATTGCTTTTAAAATATTGACATCATTTAAAAACATTCTATCCTTAAAAAATAGTTTTTGTGTGATAAGTATTTTTTAAGTATATAAAAGTAATCACATGGTTAAATATCTATAACTTATAAATTGGAAAGCTAATTTATGCTTATTTTCTTATGTATTTTTAAAATTTTCATCTTTATCTGATTATTTAATTTGTAAAAATTTAATTTGTTCTGTTATTTTTCACCAATCAACCCTAATTGGTTTCTCATGTTTTCAATGGAGAAAAAGTGACTTACTTGAGAGAAAATTCGAAATTTTGATCAAATATTTACTAATTGCTTGTTGCAGTATTTTTGTAAGAATTATATAAAAAAAATAATTTATGATCTTTTTTAATTTGGATATTACATACTTTTTAAGTAGTAAATAAACTGATATCTTTGTATATGTGATTTTCTAAGTATTTCATATCAATCATTAAGGAAATGTTGAGTAACAGTTAACCGAGTACAAAAATTAGGTATAGTTTAAAAAAATTATGGCAATAATTGCATTAGTGCACATTAGGAAAGTATTTTGCTACTATTAATAAGATTTATATGATTCATTAATTTGAAAGTGAATTTGTCTCTTTTTCATAGAGCTGCTTTAAAAAAATATATATTAAGCAAAATGTAGGAATTGCTATGTAGAGTATGAAAGTGTTTGGCTGTGAATAATGCATATGCTTAGTATTGGTATGTAATTTTAACAACAGTATATATTTTATATTCTTGTTTTTAATGTCATTTTTTTATGTGATAATTTTCATTTTTATAAATCTAGTCTATTTATTTGTTATATATTTTACACAATTATGTTGTTTTATTGTTATTGATTTTCTTAATGCAAGTATTATACTCATTTACAGTAAAAATTTCTTTGTAAAATATTTCAATAAAGTTCCTGGTATAGAAAGAGAAATACTGCATTTCCTTTTTTTTAAAACTTTAATATTACTACAAGATTACACCACACTGATGGTTTCAATTAAGTGCTATTACATTTATATGATATTTATTAAAATATTTTAAGTTATTTTAGTTTCTGTGATTGATGTTAAGTAATGTATATAAAATTATTTTCAAATGTAAATATTCAAGTAATTTTCAAACATTGTCTAGCTTACTGATTATTTTTAACTATTTTTCAAAACTTTCTTTATGAATTGAAGTTATAGTTATATGTCTAATATTAGAAACTCTAATTAAAAACTTACTTTATTGTATAATATTTCAAGTTTACATATATTTTTCTGATTGAATTTAAAAATTTTAAACATTCATTATTTTAATTTCCATGATAAGTTTTTTTTACTTTTACAATATTTGTCTGCGAAATCTTTAATTCATACAGGATTTATCATATTTTTAGTCATGTATAGCAATGCAGCTCACTTAAAAATATGAATCAATAATTATTCTATTTCAGTGTTTCCCAGATTTTTGACATATGTGACTTCTTCTACAACTTTCGTAATGCTTAGTACTCCATATCAAAAAAAAAAAAATGCATTTATTTTAATAACAATCAAAAATATATTTATTCAAGCACTGTATTAAGCAAATAAACCCAAGTGACGGGGATACGCAACCCCATCCAAAGTAAAAATGAAAGGTTTCTTCAATTTCTGTCATGTTAGAAGGAATAGTGAACAACAGATGATTGTGCCTTACATTTTGGAGAGAGTCACATGATTTTCTGGGCATTGACTTTCACCTCAGTTGTACCCTTATCAAACTCATATTGTATCCTTGGGAGTACGCATACTCAACTTTGGGAAATATTGTTCGATTTAGTTATGTATTGATATTTTTTTAATTTTTGAATTTTTCTTATCCATCTCATATTATGTCAGATTTTGTGCAATATAGATTTAAGTTCAATTTTAATTAAGAGCAAAAATTTTTAAATATTGCTATGAAAAATTATCACCTTATAATGAGGATAATATATACATAATACAGGAGTGCTGCATTTCCATCCTAGGAACAATTTTTTGTTTTTTTGAAAATTAAAACTGAAATTTCAAGAAATTATGTTTTTAGGAAAAATTTCGGTTACATTTTCATTCCAGTCAGTATATAAAAATAATTAAGTTAAACACGCTGTTTGATACTAATTTTATTTAAAATTTAACTGGTCTTCAGAGCAAGGTTTATCATCCTCATCACAGTCTTGGTGCTACTGTAGTGAGACTAGTTGTTAGTTCATTCTTAGAAATCAAAAAACTTTGTGTATGCAATTGAGCTATACTAAATGCAAAGCAATTATCACTATATTTTAAAGTGAAAATACTTTTACTGTAAATATCGTGTATTTTATATTTGGAGCTCACAGATATTAACTAGTAATAAATTAGCTTTGTCTAGACTGAAGATGGGAATGGTGGGCCTTAAAGCACAACAGTATTTTGTGAGCAAATTGAACTTTTTTCTTTAAATATTGATGAAACAGTTGATGATTTTTGATGATTGTATATATATGATATATATATATATATATATATATATATATATATATATATATATATTATATATATATATATATATATATATATATATATATATATATATATATATATATATATATATATATATATATATATAATTATATATATATATATATATATATATATATATATATATATATATATATATATATATATATAATTATATATATATATATATATATATATATATATATATATATATATATATATATAATTATGTATATATATATGTATAATTATATATATATATATATATATATATATATATATATATATATATATATATAACAAATATTGATGATTTTTTCTTTAAATATGATGCACATAAAATTGACTTAAAATAGTAAATAAAAAGCTTAAAGATTTGGATAATGAGGAAAATAAAGGGATTACTGCATTTTTAGGTTCTAAAAAAGAAAGTTTATCAATCACAAAAATATGTATGCTAAAATAAAAAATTGTTTGTAAATTAATAAGCTGATTTTTAGCCAACCAGACACTGATTAGAAAATAGCATCGAAAGCTTTTCCCATGGAAAGATACTTTGATAGTAAATGGTGATTTCAAAACAGATGTGAATATGGTTCATAAATTGTATAGTTCTTCAAAACTTTGCTTTTGGGTTTTTAATGAAATTATTTGGATAGTGTTTGTTGATTGAATTGTAGATATAAAATGCATTTAACGTAAACAACAATTGAAATTTCAGCCAAACTTATTTTGCTAGATCTATTAAAAATAAATTTTTAACAGGTGCCTCTTTATGTGAAAGAATTCATAAATTAAATGATGTATTGATAATTTACAGTAGGAGTTTTTAATCACGAGGGAAAGAATTTGAGAATAAGAATATATTCATGTAATATTTGTAAGAAAATTCCAGTGCCTGGATAGGTAAAGAATTTCTTAAACTTTTAATAATTATTATTCTTAGACTTTTAATAAATCTAAGAAAAATAGCATTATTTGGTCAGTAAGAAAATAACTTTCTTTTAAATTTGCTGTTGAGTATTATTATCTTGTGTAAATTTGTCTTCAATTATGTTAGCATAAGACTTAGTATAAGCATAAAAACTATAAGTTTCTTGATGCAAATTCCTTGTTTATTTACTCGGATACATAATGTTATCAAGAGTGGGTCTTCTCTTTCTGAAATCGCTTTAATTAATTGGAATAGTTTTTTTCCAGTAATGGAGAACAAATGGTAAGATCAGGAGAATGAAACATTCTTGTGGGTATGTGAAAGTAAGTCTTCTCTTCGTTATTAATCAAGCTGACAAATGTCAGTGAAAAACTGTCTGGTGACCTCGAGAATTAGTATCTTCACTTACTCATAAAGAATTATGATCATTAAAGTCACTGATTAACAAAAATGGAATATTCAGGTGAACAACTATAACGTCAAGCTCATTATGTTGCATTACATCATGTGGTGTCAAATACAAAATAGAATGTAATCAAGCATGAAGTGTGACTTCTCACAGCTAAAACCTATGAAATAGTATGAATGGATAGGCATTTTTGTGAAAAATATTTGATGTAAATATTCAAATACCTTCAGACATGCAACATTGCTATTAATCCTTTCCCCTCAGGGGGTTTACCTTCTTTAGGTAAACACGGGTGTCACAATCCCGAGGTACCCCAGTGATCTGCCCTCTTTATTTTCTCTCCTCTTCTGCGCAAGAGGTTGAAGACTCCCCTTGAGCAGCTATAGCTGCTCTGTTGCTACTAACGTCTCTTGAGAACTATATCACCCACGTGTTTGCCATGCTTGGAGACCTGTGTCCCTGGAAAGGAGAGTCCTGGTGATTGAGGCCCCTTGATACCAATCCGTAACTTTGGCCTCTGCTTCAGGTAAACGAGAGGTCTACTGTGGTCCTAAGCAAATAAATCGGCTTTATGGATCAAGCGATCAGAACTGGTTGACTTGCTAAGGGGAAGACCACCTCAGAGATGTACTGTGAGCATATAGGTCCTGACTAACACTAATACATCTAGTCTGAATTGCCTTGTTGGTGGGTGGTGCGGTCAGGTTCCGAAACTTAAAAAAAATATTCATGGAAAATAAAAAAATCATTCCTCTCCCGGGAGCAACAGCTGTCTTCAAATTCGGAATTTTATTTAATAAAAAGGAAAGGAGGAACATTTGAAAACGTATCTACAGCCATCGGCAATATGCGGATGCTAGCTAACTTGGATGTAACAGTTTTGCTCACGGTAGCCTTAATTTTTTTACGGGACATTATTTCCGCAAGGGATTTGGTTTATACGCCGATGTATAAGATTCTGAGAAACCTGCATATTCAGAAACTGTATATTTGAGAGCATTAGATTCAGATGAGATGAAAAGTATATACAATGGTTGCGAAAATTGTGGGCACTTTTGGAAATATTTATGTTTTTGAACTTTGTATGCTTATAGAAAGCGTTACGTTTCCCAAAATGCAAACTTGTATATATCATTTAAAAGAGAATTTATTACTGAATTCAATACAAAACACAAAATTCAATTATTTGCAATACAAAAAAAGTTAAACGATAATAGTTATCGATATTCATTAGATAGTGATGATTGCAATGAGTTTATAAGTACATAGTAGAGAACCCTTTATTTTTGATTACAGCTTCACATCGATGTTTCATGAGCTGACAAGAGTTTTAAGCATTTCTTTCGTTATTACATGATGCCAGGAAACAATTATAGCCTCAATTAGTTCCCTTTTATTTGATGGGCGCCTCATTCGGACGAGTTTTCAAACGGTGCCACAAATTTTCGATAGGATTGAGGTCAGGACTTAAGGACAAGGGGCCGATCCTTAAGGCTAGTAAGGATCCTTCTGTTCCTTCAAGTTATCGACCAATAGCTCTGATGAGTTGCTTGTGTAAGACTCTCGAACGTATGGTCAACGCCCGTCTCGTATATGTCCTAGAAAAGAAGAAATGCATTCCTGTTAATCAGCGTGGCTTCCGTAAAAGAAGATCCACTCTTGATAATATTACTTATCTGGAAACGCAGATCCGCAATGCCTTTGTGCGGAGGAATCATCTCGTTTCCATCTTCTTCGACATAGAGAAGGCTTATGACCGTACGTGGCGATATGGAATTCTCCGTAGGATGTATGATTTTGGCTTTAGGGGTAATTTGCCAATATTTATAGAAAATTTTTTATGCTCCCGTGGTTTTAAAGTTCGTATTGGTTCTGTTATGTCCAATACTTTTAATGAAGCCGAGGGTGTACCCCAAGGCTCTATTTTAAGTGTCACACTTTTTAACCTTTACATCAGTTGCATTCTTCATCAAATTTCACCTCCTGTTTATGGCACGCTTTATGTTGATGACCTGCAAATATCATGTGAGGGTTCTAACATGCGTTTAATTGAGAGACAACTACAAACATCAGTTAATAAACTTGCTGCATGGTGTGCTGAGAATGGCCACACGCTGTCTCCTAGCAAGAGTAATTGTGTCCATTTCTGCAGGAAGACTAGCCTACATAATGATCCTACTATCTATATAAATAATACACCTATCCCTGTTGTCAACGAGATAAAGTTTCTGGGAATAATATTTGACCGAAAGTTGAATTTTCTTCCGCATGTTCTTCATTTGCGGAAGAAGTGCGAGCGATCGCTTAATATCCTCAAGGTGCTTTCTAATACATCTTGGGGTGCTGATCGCACGGCACTACTTCGTGTCTACCAGTCATTAATTTTATCTCGTATTGACTATGGGTGTTCTGTGTATGAATCTGCTAGGTCTTCCGTTTTACGCAGATTGGATACAATACATCACTCTGCTTTAAGAATATGCTCAGGCGCATTCCGCACATCACCCGTCCAGAGTCTATATGCAATATGTCAACAACTGCCTTTAGACCTGAGACGAATGCAGCTGTCTCTCAATTATTATGCAAAAATTATGTCTGACCCTCATCATCCATTACGTTCCATGATTACTACTCCTGCATTATTGAGGCTGTATGACGCACGTTCATACAGCATTCTACCTTTTCTCACTCGGACAAAGTCCAACTTATCATTTTCAGACCTATGTGATGTCCGTTTCGACAAAACGGACTTTCTTCTACATCCACCTTGGTATGATCCACAGATTAAAATCATTAATGCTTTTGCTCGTTATAGAAAATCAGACACAACAACTACTGTCTTCCAGCAGCTATATGCCTCACATCGCTGTCAGTATACCATGTATACACCGGTTTTCACCGATGGATCAAAATCTGCAGGACATGTTGATTGTGCTGTAGTTGTGGAGAACAAAACTCTTAGCTACAGCCTCCATCCATCCTGTTCCATCTTCTCTGCTGAAGCAACAGCCTTTTATCAAGCTCTTCAGCAGATGAATACATGTGATAGTTCCAAATACTGTGTTTATACTGATAGTTTGAGTGTGTTGGAAGCTTTGCGGAACAGTAGTTTTGACTGTCATCCTGTTGTTTCTAGAATTTTCCGAGCATTAGATTCCCTTGCTGGCAAGGGATCTGGTGCATTGTCAACAATTGCTTTTCGATAGAAATTTTACAATTTGCACACACAGATCCTGTTTTCTGTAAAATTTCCTCGCTTCCGTCCACCAAGTGTCACACCTTTTGTCTTCTACTCTTTCATATTTCGAAGACCTGTATCAAGTCGTTTTGCAACATTGTTGATGCATTCTTCTTTTTCAATTGGTGTATCGGAACCGTAAATTTTTTTTCAATTAGATGCTGGTAAGTTTTGGCATCACCATCAGAAAGTTTTGTGGTATACCTCATTTTACTTACTGATACTGAATCATACAATCATGACAGTATTTTGATAAAATTTCAAAATCTATGAGAAGACCTGTCGAAATATCTATCACGATACCTATTCCGTACAAGGAGGTGTGTCTTCTCTTATGCCATGTGCCGTCATAAGAAACTTTTACATCAATGATGTCGTTTTCCTGGATGGAAGGATTGGCCTGCACATGAGCATGACGGATACTTTCACGTGACACACGTAACATTTCCATTTTCTGTTCTTCATTCTTTTCTCACAAATTATCTAAACATCCCATAGATGGTGCTCCAAGAATTGAAGAAAATGTCTCCATAGCTGCATGACCTCTTCCAATTGCTAAAAAAGCATTGACAAGATTGTTGTTTATATCAAACTTTCTTGTTGGCAATTCTCGTTCACTTGAAAATGCAGATCCAAAGCATTTCCAACAAGTTTTGCACACAAGCTCTAGTTTCACTGAATTTCCACAAGAATTCATCTGTCGAATATCCAAATTGTCACTGCAAGGGACATTTTCAGCAAATTTGACAATATATCTGAATTAATAAAAACATATTGAGATGGTGAACAAATAGGGACAGAAGTAGAAACAGTTTCTAATGAATCATTTGGTGCACTGATTTCCAATTTCTTCTCAACTGCTCAACGTTTCAAAGAATTTTTCTGTGAAGCAATACTTCTTTTACTCGGCCTTTTTTTAGGCTTTCTATATTTAGAATGAACAGTATCCATATTTAAATAAATACTGAAAATATAGTAGTTAGAAAGTAGCTAGTTCTGAAAAGAACTGTTTTATCAAATAAAATGAACTCAAAAGCAAAACCGAAAGTAGAATAGAAATTCAAAACCAAAATTAGAATAAACAAACATTAAGCAGTAAAAGTAATGAAAATAAGTGTTGCCAATTCATTAAAGATAAAAACAATCATAATGGAAAACTTTGTTAGGCTTGCTGACAACAGAAACTATTTCAGTTGATAAAAAATTTTAGCAGACGAAATCAACAGCCGAACGGCTTCAAAATGTAAACAAAGGGGCGTAGTCATTTATAAAAATGTCGTTATTTCTGTAAAAAATTGTCAGAAACGAATTTTTTTTATTTAGTTAGCACTTATTACATTTATTAATATTAGACAGAAATAAAAATTTTGATATTTTAGTGATATTTTGCTTACATGAAAGTCCTGTGTACCCTTAAAGAAGCCGCCAGGTGCAGAGCTTGGGCTCAGGGATTCTATCCATTAGCTTCCGCTACCATCATAAACTGGGTCTTGTATACTTGCCAGGATAATTTTCCATCGAATGTTGAGAGTTTAATCGTGATTAGGGAAGGTATAAATGCCACGTTGGGTTCCTCATGTCTGACATTTGCTTCTTCAAGCTTTCAATCTCCTTATTCATATTGTCTAATGCTTCTTCAACGTTTTCTTCTATCTTCAAAACTTTAGTTTCAACTGCAGTTACCTTATCTTCCTTTGCATTCATCTTCTCCTGAATGATTTTGAAGAATTCTTCTTTAACACTTACAATGTCATTCTTAAGTTCCTTTTTAAGCTCCTCCTGTCCAGAATTTATCTTTTTCATCATCTCGGTTTTAATCTCTTCTTGTCCAGCTTTCATCTCAGTCATCTGCTCCGCTAATTTTTCGAGAATTCTTTTCATTAAATCCATATCCATTTTTCTTGTGACACGCTGCATCAACTCTTCAACTTCACTTATAAAACCAGTTGTACCGCGCTTAAGGGTTCGTGTCGATTGAGAGTTGAATAAAACAACCACTTAATCAACACAAAACTTTTATTCGTAAGAATTCCACTAGACATAAGAAATTCCAGCTGTAACAATCACAATTATACAGCTACAATTCGTCAGATACAATAAGAAACAGCTTCCAATCACAGGTCTCAAATACCTCAGACAGAAAACAGCTTCTCTAGACTAGCAGTCACGACTAATCGTCTTCACTCACTGTCTTCAGAAAAACTGCCTGACTTCTATGTCGGACTGCGGTATTTATACCTGACTTTG
Source organism: Latrodectus hesperus (assembly GCA_037975125.1). Lineage (NCBI taxonomy): Eukaryota > Metazoa > Arthropoda > Arachnida > Araneae > Theridiidae > Latrodectus > Latrodectus hesperus. The sequence continues at coordinate 55,042,531 of CM075860.1, forward strand.
TGGCGAAATCTACCAGTTACGCCAAGGTTCTGGAAGCTTCTAGGCTATATCGCTAAATATTGATCGTAGAACTTAGGTTATAGATGTTTCGAGAAATATCTATTTCTCGCCAAAACATCGCCAAGTCACGAAATGATTAGAAAACCCGCTTTTAACGTACGCGTCTAAATATCGCAATTTTTGCCCAAAATGTGAGTATTTCCGATCTGTCTGAGATATTTAAAGACAAATACAATTATTATTTATTAATTTGTAACATTGCTTCCCTCTCAAGGACTGCATGTCCCGGGCAGTACAATCCCCTGATAGGAGGCCAAATTTAGTATAAAAGAATTTACATTTTAAGAGGATACAGAACGCATTACATACACAAAGAACTAAAAATGCAAATACAAAAAATAGAAAATATTAAAATTATCTATACTATTTACAAAGAGACTATGATTCCGGCCAACATGGTCTCATACTGGAAGATTCTTTTAATTCAAAAATTGGATTTATATCTGAGTCTTCTTTTTGGGCTTCTCTAAGTCCTTTATCACTCAATGGGTCTGGTGTCGATGGTGGTGAAACAGTAACTTGGTGTATCGAAGGATTTACTAATTAATAGTTTTTCTCTACTGTAGAACAATATCGGCAGCTTTCATTACACGGTTTCCTTATGCATATCCGCATTTCTATGAAGAGAATTTTTTGGTTTCGGGCAGTCTCTATGGATGTGTCCGACTGCATCGCAAGTCCAACACTGAATTTCCGTGTTTCTGCCACCTTTACTCAATTCTAAGGTATGGAATTTTCGCCGCAGATCTTCAATTTGCTTTCATAGAGCATAGTCCGTATCAATAGCAGAGATGGCTCTGATTGAGTGCCGGTTTTTACACGCGGCCTGCTGGGCAGCCTCTATCTTATGTGCGTAGACAAGTGCGGTATATTTGACATCGGCGAGTCTAAGTGTTTTCTGTATCTCTGGTTCCCGCACACTATCGATGAATTGATGGTAAGCCAGATCTCAGCTGGGCAATCCGAAAATGCTAGATGAGAAATTCGCTGAATATCGGCAGCCAATTCTTGCAGACCTTCATCCGCTTTTTGATACCGGGACTTTAACTGTAGTCTGCTATATTCTTTAGTGCACTTTTCTCCAAACTGCAGCTCAAGCGCACCTGATAGGGCTTGGAAATCGTGCCTCTGCTCTTCCGGAAGCGTCTCGAGGATGTCGGCCGCTCCTCTTAAGGGTACAAGGGACTATAAAAACTAACTACTTTGATTTTCTTTCAAATTAATAGCACTAATATAAATACAAACATATATACAAAATTTTGTGTCCCTACTATTAATAGTTTTTAAAATAATAAAGTTCAAATATTTTAAAATACCGTTAAATTTAAAAATTTCAAATTATTCCATGCGCAACAAAAATTTTACCATTTTTTCATACAGAATTCATTTTATCATTATAAACAAATGTTGCATTATTTTGTTTCCCTATTGTGTTATTATTGTAAAAAATTTTTAATTTACATGGATAAATGCAATTTTTAAAAAAAATCACAAAAAATTTATAGTATACAAAACATGTTATTCAGCTCACTTTATTTCATACCATTCATCGCAACTTTTATTTATATTAGTGTAAACAAAAAATATAGAAAGTTTTGAAAAATAGAAAGAAAAAAAATTGTTCCGCGTAGACCAATTCAAAGTTTTGAAATTGTTAAAATTACCAATTCCGAGAAAACAGCATTTACTACAAAAACTTCAAATATTGTAATTTGCCTTAAATACAAGTTTATTTGGTTCTTAAAAACCAAATTGTAATATATTTTCTAAATATTTAACTATTTATTTAAATTTTTTTAAAACTTAACTATTAATTAAAATTATTTTAAAGTAATTAAAATAATTAGTTGTTAATTATATAAACTTTTCATAAAATAACAAAGGAGTCAGGTTAATTTTCCAATATGTATAGTTTTTAAACTCAATTTTATAAAATATGTACAGACATATTTACATGAAATAACAAATATACCAACCATCTATACTGCTGAAGCTACAGCAATCTACTACGCGCTTCAGCATGTGAATACAGATGACTACCATCAATATTGTATCTATACTGACAGCATGAGTATTTTAGAGGCTTTGAGAAACAAAAGCGTCCAAAATTTTTCAAGGATTGGATTCCCTTGCTGGCAAGGGAAAAAAATTGTATTTTGTTGGATACCAAGCCACATGGGTCTTGAAGGACATGAGATAGCAGATACAGCTGCAAAGACTGCATCAGATCCAATTTTACCATCGGTCTCTCTCTCAGATGTGAGAAATGCTGTAAAAAGTTTTATATATGGTTTTGGCAGGAATCATGGAAGTTGCAGGTGGCAACAAGTTGCATATCATCTTTTCATCCCTCACCTCATTATCAGTTTTACCTTTACGAAGTGCTGATGCTAGATTAACTCGCCTTCGTATCGGACACACACGTTTCACACATAGACATTTGTTTCTAAACGAATGAAATCCTTGGTGTGAAACGTGTGATGAACCATTCACTGTTTATCATATTTTAATTTCATGCTCATGTTTTAACCAATATCGTTTACTCTTTTTTAACTGTGATATTTTAACTTTATTTGATTTAACAGGGGATCCACCCCATAGAAATCTCTTTGCCTATTTAAGAGTTATGGGTTTCCTTCAATTTATCTAATCTCTATTTTAAAATTTTAAATTATATATACATCTGAATTTATCCTTTTGTATATTCTAGAAAATTAGATTTTAAAATATTATATACATTGATTTTTGTTTTTTGAAGTTTTAAGGGTAGCTTGGGTTTTTGAAAAAAAATTTATAATTATAAAATAAAAAAAAGATAGTATACTTGGCGCAGCAAGTCCATTTTTGGACCTTGCGCCATAAAACCCAACCAACCAATCAACCAGCATGTTGAATTAATTGATTGTACATGGCTTGTGGGATGACTAAAAGTTCTTGATCTTGGACCAATTTGTATAAAATCCCGTTTTTAACTTTAAAATCAGAATTAAGTGATTTTTCGACTGCTCTCTTCATATTTATAATAAATTCATCGGTAGATTGCGACTTTATTATTTTCTATGTAATATCATCAGGAGAAATAATCATAACAGGGTAACGACTTAAAGCATCAATATGTTGCATTTGTTTACTTGACCTATGAGAAATTACATAGTCGAAGTCTTGTAACAAAAGAGCCCATCGCGCGATTTTTGCGATTAAATCAGCTTTATCCATTGTTTTTTGAAAAGCCATACAGTCGGTAACTATTTTAAATTTAGTGCCGTGTAAATATACGCGAAATTTTTTAAGAGCTTCTACTACAGCGAGTACTTCCAGTTCATAACTGTGTAATTTTTCTTCCTGGAGAGATGTTTTTCTGCTCATATACAAAATTGGGTGAAAGTTTCCGTTATCAGATTTTTGAAGGAGAGCTGCGCCAAATCCGTGTTTAGATGCATCTGTGTGTACTTCTAATTCCGAAACTGGCACAAATAAATGCAAAACAGGATGTGTTGGGAGTAATTCCTTTAATTTGAGAAATTCCGTCTTTTCGTCGGAACCGAATACAAAGACTTTCTTAGTAGGTCACTAAGAGGTCTGGCAACAGTGGCATAATTTGGAATATATTTTCGAAAGTAGCCTGCTAAACCCAAAAATGATTGCAAGTGTTTGACGTCTTTGGGTTCAGGGAAGTTAATTACTGCTTTTATTTTTGATGGAGAGGATGAGAAATAATATTGTTTTCGATAACATGCCTAAAAATTGGCTTTCTTTTTGCAAAAAAAAAAAAAAACTTTTCTTTGCAAAAATTGGCATTTCTTAAAATTAATATTTAGTCACTAATTTGAAGCAGTTTCGAGAACACGTTTCAATTTAATAAGGTCCTCTTCTTCAGTTTTAGACGGTGTGATAAAATCATCCATGTACATAATTAAAGTACCTTCTGCTATTAATTCTCTGAAAACACCAGATAAATATCTGTTGAAAGCGGCTGGACTAATTGTTAAACCAAATGGAGCTCTTTATGGAACTCGTATTATCCGTTATGGGTAATGAAACTAGTGTATTTGGTACAATTAGGGTCAATATCCACATGAAAGAAACCATTTTTTAAGTCAATAGAAGTGGATGCTTTTGCACTTTGTAACTGATCTAATATATCATGTATAAATCATCAATAATGAGAAGTAATGGATAATGATCTTTAATAGTTTTTTTATTTAATTTACGAAAATCAATACATAAACGTGTAGAATTATCTTTCTTTTTTACCAAAACAATTGGAGTAACGTATTCGCTACAAGAATGTTTAATTCCTTCTTTTAACCAATCATTGATTTGTTTGGAAACAAATTCTTTTTCTGGTATGGATCGATTTATGTCCATTTTTTTCGACAGTTGAAACAACGAATAAGAGTAGTCTGAATTTTGGTTTGAGTTTGATTCTTAATTGTTTGATCTACCACAGGAATTATAGTTTTCACTTTTTGACAACTTTTTTGAATTTCTTCTGAAGTGCGTTGAAGGTGTTTTCAAATACATCTTGAGGTGCTGATCGCACGTCACTCCTCCGAGTTTACCAATCACTAATTTTATCCCGCATAGACTATGGTTGTGTTGTTTACGGATCCTCTAGGTCTTCTGTTTTACGGAGACATTCAACAAAAGTAAGAGCAGCTTTTAAATGTATTCTTTTCCGAACGTTCTGACAAGTCTTTCCAAATAATGCATTATCTAATTTTTTGAACAAAGATTTTTCAAATTCGCTTTTTACTTTGCGACGCTTTCCGTTATTAAAATCTATAAAGTCACGTAACCAAACCGATTGTGAAAAGGCCAAAATTCGGTATATTTTTGTTAATGTCATCCCATGCTTTGTGTAAAACTTTAGGTTTCTGTAATCTAATAAGTAACGCTTTTTCTCATAAAGGTGTTAGCTTTCTACTCTGCTTAAAAGGAATATTTTTATTTGTCAATAGATATTTCTGATAATTTGACAATATTTGTATATTGATAGATAAAATGCTCAGGCGCAAGAGGGAAATCATGAGAATCTTGAGCTGATTTGCTATACAACAAATCTAGTTCTAATATGTAACATATTGGTGAATTTCGACTGATTTTATTTACACCAAAGCTTTTTACTTCTTCTGTTGAAAGCCAACGGAAATCACCGGTAGGCAAATACTGAGACATGCAATAGCCATATAGGTTATTAATATCTAAACTAGCTATATAATTTAAGGGTTCGTTTGGATTATATGAAGAAAGATACGGATTGTTTGCTCGAGCATATCTTTGGGAGAGGAAACAAATTTTACCTCTCATCTGGGATTCGAGAAGAACATAGTCTTCTGCGTTTGACAATAATTGTAATTCCCGGCGTGTGAATTTTAAACCAGCGTGCCATGTTAAATCAGCTATAGTTAAGAAATGCACTGGATCTAAATGATAATACTCATGCTTGTTTGCCTAAAAGACTGAAATACTTCAGCTAAAAGGATTGTGTCGAAATTTTGATATAGTTTTAAATAATCTTGAAAATTTTTGCACTGAAATTCGCGGTAAACTTTCATTACGTATTTGTACTCTCTTTTTGTAATATTTGTATTCGTTAAGACGTTAAAAAAAGCTTATGGGGAGGAAATTTCTTTCTTTTTAAAATCTCTTTGGAAGAAAAGTAATTATAAGGAAAATATCCTTTTTGTTTCAATAACTCTTTCTGTGTTTCGTTTTTGAAAAAAGAATCAAAAATGCCAAACCGATGATTTGAGGCTTTTAAAATTTCAACTAGAGAAGATATGGAGGAATCAAGAAATGCATATGAGTCAATAAACTTAATGTAATTATCAAGGGTGAAACTTTAAATTTTGGGGTATTCGTCGGAATAATATCGATTCTCCAAGCAAATTCTGAAGACATTTGTTTTAACAGTAAGTGGGAATCGTAGCCTTTAAAGTTATGTATTATAACAGGAATAAAATTACTTTTCCTCAAATTTAAGTTACAAGAGTTATGACAGAATCCCCGAAATATACCTAAAACATGGCAATGATCGATTTTATCGCCAAATGCAAATTTCTTTTTACAAATGTAACACGTAATCGGGTTTTTTTTTGTAATGCTATCGTTGATCATTGGCTAATTTAATGATAGTTTTTTCAGCCAATGATCAACGATAGATAAGTAATTTTTACCTAATTTTATTATTACATTTAGAAAAATGTGCACAGGGTTATCACCGCAATAAAATTTGTGAAATATAATTTCATTTTTTATATTTATCGCGATAATCGAAAAACAGATTGGTTCATGACGCTCTTGTCAGTGGAAAAACTTTTAGAAGAATTTGGTAAAGCATTATCTATATTTTTTGTTATGCATTCGAAATCCGCAAAGATGGCAAACTGAAGATAAAGCATTCTTTGAATGCTATTAAATTTAAAAATGTTTTCTTTGGGAGGAGATAGTTTTTGAGCCGGATTTAAAGCACATAATTTTGTGTGGTGTAAGAGAATTTTTTTCCGTTAAAATCCTATCAAGCATCGATTACAGAAATGATGAATACCCTTTTTTGTGTTTAAGAAACGATTTAAATTTTTTATTAAGAAGTAATGTCCTTTTTTTATATATAAGAATAGGTTTATTTCCGTGCATGACTTTTGATTACTGATATATAGTGGAAAAACTTCCTTCTCGTAAGAAAAAATATTTATTTTTAAATTATTTACTTTTTGAAAACGCTTTATTTCAGATATTTTCATCGGAAAACTTATGTTTTTGATTTTTAAATATTTCAATTTATTTTTATAACTGCTTGAAGTATTAGAATTCCGAGTTGTTGGGGAAAGATGCGCTAAGCAACTGTAAACGAAACACCGATTGGCGGTGCACTTTATATTTAAAATACATCTTTTTCTTTTCAAGAAAGGTGGTATCTTAATGCCAAAACAACCCCCTCGATCTTCCCTATAGGATCCTATATTCACACCCAAGAAATTAATTTGTTTATTTCCACCCGCTACCATTTCTGATGAATGTTTCTATACAATTTAATATTTTATTAAAACAGTTTTTAATTTTTTTTATTTGGTTAGGGGATATTACACGTTCAGCAAATGAGCAAAAATATGCTGTTTGAACTAATTGCTCTGGATATGTATCTTATAAACTCTGCAGTGGGAAAAATTAAGAGGCGAAAGGGAATGCTCTGATCTAATAACAGCAGAAAAATATCGTTTTTTATTTCCTCATATTAAGTATAGGTATCAGAATGTATTGTTAAATGTCAATATGCTACTATGTAGCCGCGAAATTTGAGGCACGTCTGTGAAATGCCATTCTCAAAAGAGATAGAAGAAACGTTGTTTAGTTGTTTTTTTACATTGCGATGTAAAAGGGAGCACTCAGTTTTTCCGGATATGTTCTGTGAAAACATTTACAGCATTTCTCAAAGCTGGTAGCATATCCACGTTGATATTAAAACGATTTTTCGTTTCATCCTTTACAGATCTCACTAAGGATACATAATTGCTTTTTCGATATTCTTTTATGCTGATTGTTTACCCCCTTTCCTAGATAGGCACTTATCGGAGGTATCAACCTCCGCTCTTCTGCTGGGTCAGAAAAATCGTACTCATTTTTCTTGGTGTCCGCATTCGTATTTTTCTTTTTCTTTACTATAAAATAAAAAAAGTCCTTTTTCTATGAGAATTTAATTTAAAGAAGACTTTTAGAGCTACATTTAAAGAAAATGTGCAAGCACTGAAATGTGCTAAAATTATTTTTACCTTTCTTGGGAGGGGAGGAGAGAACAATTGCTCTCCATCTGATTCAGAATCGATTATACCTAGTAAATAATTAAAAAACTTAAAATTACTTATAAATTAACTCTCAGCGCTTTAAAAGAGAAGTAAGAAAGTAGTAAGACTCACCAGCAGATGCTTGCTTTTCCTCCATGCTGGAAGATTATATTTTTCAAAAAATATTCGGCGATATTTATACTCTGAGAAACTAAGTAACCCTGTGTTTGTTGTTTTAGGAATAGCGTAAGCAATTAATTTTTTAATATGCGATGTTTATACTAAAAGGAAATTTCCTCCGCATTTCTACATTGACATATCTTTGATCTGTTATATTCGAAGGTAAAAAGAACTGCGTCGGTGTTTTTGTAAGTTTCCCAGCCTTAAACTCGTTTGCGATACAAGATTATTATCTATGCTCGAGTGTATGTTTATTATTTGTATTCGTTTTATTTTTCTATGTAAATGATCATCAGTTTCACCTTGTAAGGATGTGTTATTCAAAATGCTAAAAAAGATTTGCGTAAACAACTTTATAATTCTAGAAGCTTTTCATTTTTTCCCTCGTACGTGTGTTTCTTTTTTTTTTAAAAAAATTGTTCTGATAGCTAGTTTTTATTTCGTTATAACATTTTACTAAAGCGCAGATATTCATTTTTTCTTCTAAAGTTTGAAAAAGCAAAAACTACTAACATAAATTATGAAGAACTTTTGAAGCTTGATATTTTATTCTTTGATAATTTACTGGTGGAAAACTATCTAGAATGAGATGGACAAGCCACCTCATGAGAATGAGTACAGAGAGGACAGCAATAAAGGTCTTCAACACCACCCCTTTCTGTAGTAGACCAAGAGGGAGACCCAAAAAGAGATGGAAGGACTGCCTGGAAGAAGACTTCAACATACCTAAAGTCATGAACTGGAGGTCGATTTCTAGAAAAGGGGCGAAATGGCAGAGACTTCTGAAGAAGGCCAAGGCCCACAAAGGGCTGTCGTGCCAATGCTGATGATGATGAATTTACTGGTGGGATGTTCAGATAAAAAATATGCGCTATCATGTATTCTTAAAGCATGAAATAAAGAGGAGGATGGAAATGACATTCATTATTGAGTTATTTAGAAAAATCAAAATACATAGATGTAGGTAAATCCAAGCAGTTATAGTAATACAATTATAAATTTAACAGACAATTATAGAAGCTGTTTTGATACATTTTGCATTAGCATAAGAAAGGTCTGTCTGCATGTAGTTAGAAATCTTCAGTTACAATAGTTTTGTATTCACATCGCTTGTGGTCGGTGAAGAGATGACGATGTGGTATGGAGCTATCTCACAATTCCATTATTATTCAACACTTTAAAGTAGCCTATTTTCATTTTACAATCTGCTTTGTCAAAAGTATCGATTTGCTGTGTTAGAGCTGCTCGTATACATGCAACCATACTTTCGTAGAGAGTTTCCGTGAAACAGTGAACAGAATATGTATCGCATAATTCAGATTGCTTTAAATACATAAATCCATATCTTGCTTCAGATGCCATTATTTTCGCTATGAAAACTTTAAGCCAAATGATTTTTCATGATTCGATTCCTTTCATTTATATCATAAACGGAGGTCAAATCATTTGTAAAATATTTGCTTCATGTCATTTCTTTCCTTTTATTTTATTTATTTATTTGAATTCTTACAAATTACAGGGGTGTACTGCAAGCGAATAGGACTTGGCTAGCACTGATGCAGCTGGTCTGCACTGGCCCCTTGTTGGACTCGGTGGTATGTGGTGCCATCAGGCCCCGAATTTTCAATCTCTAGTATGGAAACATTTATATTTTCTTCCTCCCTAAGGACCATACATTGACATTAATAAAAGCTAAATTTTATATTGTGAAACGGAAGGAGATATATTCGATACTGTATCCCCTTTCCTAATCCAGAAAGGTATTTCTGGCAATATCGGCAAAGTGAAGAGTATTCGGAAACTGCGTTCTGGAGATTTAATGGTAGAAGTTGCTTCAGAAGCACAAGCTACCCTTAAAAGACGCATGAACATGCTTGCTAACAATGAGGTGTCTGTCTCTCCTCCTATTAATCTTAACTTTTCACGTGGTGTGGTATCCGCCAAGGATTTGCTAAATACGCCTGCAGAAGAGATCTTAGAAAATCTCAAAGATCAAAAGGTCTGTGCTGTAAAACGCATCACTGTCAGACGGGATGGGCAGATTATCAATACTAAACATCTCGTACTGACATTTGCGACGACAGACCTACCGCAGCATATTAAAGCTGCGTATATGCATCTATCCGTTAGGCCGTTCATTCCAAATCCTTTGCGTTGTTTCCAGTGCCAGAGATTTGGTCACTCCTAAGCGACTTGCAGGGGCAAACTGACTTGCGCTCGCTACGCAGCAGTTGGCCACGACAGTTCGTCTTGTTCTGCAAAGGAGAGGTGTGTTAACTGTAAGGGTGACCATCCCTCCTACGCTAGAAGTTGTCCTATCTGAGTACTGGAAAAAGAGATCACAACCACTAAAGTTAAGAATAACTGTTCATATCCTGAGGCGAGACGTGCTGTTACAGCACGTACACCTCAAGCAGGAGTACCAAGGTCACTAGAACGGCTAGTACGCAAACGGATGCTCTTTCACTTCCGATAGTCGAATTACCCCCTACATCTGAAAAAAGCAGAAAATCAACCTCCACAACCATTCAACGTAGAAAAGCTCCGATGGCTAAATCTAAAGCCATGAAGGCCTTAAAACTAAAATCTGCAAAAGAGGGCAAAATTAGGCCCTCTATATCAACCCGTAAAGCCTTAAACCTGGACGCTGACGCTGTTTCCTTGCATCCCTCCGACGAAGATCTGTCACTCGAAGAGATGTCAGATGACATACCTTCCAGCTCCTGGAAAGGAGCTTTTCAATTTCAACAATAACTTCCTTTGTTTCTTGGAACTGCCATGCTTTGCGTTCTCATCATGATGACATCAAGCCTATAATTTCAGCCTACAACCCCGCATGTGTTGAACTTCAGGAACATTCCTGAAAACCAACAATAACTTTTCCATGCGTGGGTTTCAAAGCTTTAGAAAAGACTGGTGATGATGGTGCAGTGTCTGGAGGTGTTTGCATAATAACATCCAACAACTATCCCAGCACTGCCCAACATTTAAATACTATACTACAGTCTGTAAGCTGTGAAAATTCATACATCATGCTTGTTGACAGTCTGTAGTTTGTATTTGCCACCATACGATGTCATCCGCCAAGAGGAACTCGATGCATTAATAGATCAGCTGCCAACACCATTTCTGCTGTTAGATGACTTTAACGGCCATAGTTCTTTGCGGGGAAATTATGATACAAATTCTC